>JAQZBX010044493.1:0-21353 GCA_029593785.1 Cabassous unicinctus
CTTTGAATATCCTAAATAAGGAGCGTAGTTCACGGTGGTACCTTGCCTACCGTGTATTGGTGGCTCAGAAGAAGTGAGGTCTGACTCATTTGTATTTTAGTGGATATTTTTTAAAAAATGACCATTTACTTAACATTACACATTTTTATAGCATCTCTCACTTTGGGAGCTTCCCAGAATGCACTGTCTCTATGGGCGACCATCAGCTAGCATGGCTGCCACAGCTGGCACTACCACCTGGGAAACAGCCATCAGGAATGGGTTGCCTCCTTTAAGGCCAGAGGCTTGCAGTTCAAAACACCACGAGGAGCTCTGTTTATGGCAGAGAAGAGGGGTCAACAGTCTTGTCTCTGTATACTGGAGGTGAGGGTAGCCAAAAGGAGGGCAGCAAATCCCTTCCATCTGTTCTTGTTTTTCTCAGGGGCTGATGTCAGTGAACAATTTAAAGGGGCTAAACAAGGAGAGAAAACTGCCCTCAATGTTATTTTTTAGGTTTGTAAGTTCCCACTGACCTTCTCAGGGAACACGTGAACAAGTTCCAAAATAGGGCTGGAAATTTAGCCACCCGAATCTGATTCAAGTAGAAGTGGTTTCCATCAACATCCAAAAGCATTTTATTGGGTGACTGCTAATAAGTTTTAAGAAAAAGCCCTTAGCTGCCGCCAACTAAAGTTATTTCTTCTTGCTTTTAATTAAAGGACGAAAAGGTAAATAGAAAGGGAAGCATGTGAGATGGGAGCACTAGCAGCTTAGGGTAAAAATCAATTGGCTTGAATATTTCCAGTCTTTAGGAATAAGTATCATGCTACTTCATCTTTCTATTAATATTATCTCTTGTCTATTTTGAAATCTTATCCTCAAATTTCAGCATTATATATTAATAGATTTTATTGCACTTTCTGATTCTCCTTCACATTTTTTTTTCCATTTCCATCTTAACACTTCTATGGTAAAGTCCCTTACTGTTAGTTTTTCACAATTTACAACTTTCAAAGACATTATCCCACCTGAATTGCACAACAGCACTGTGAAGTAGGCAGAATCGAAATAATACTCATTTTTCAATTAAGGAAATTAAGCTCAGGAAGGTAAAAAAAATTCCCAACGTCAAGCATTCATTTATTCCCTTTATTCATTCATTCAGCAGTTATTTATTGAGCAGCTACTAGACTAGGTGCACAATCACATTAATCGGGAGGTCGTAAAGCACTGGGGTTAGAATATGCTTAGGAGCAAAGAGATCGGTGTTTAATAAAAATTTTCAATCACTTCATTGGGGTTTCTTCATCTCAGCACTACTGACATTTTGGAATAGATAGTACTTTGTTGTTGGGGGTAAGGGGCTGTCCTATGCATTGTAGGATTTTTAGAAACATCCTTGGCCTCTACCCACTAGAAGCCAGTAACACCCCTTCCCATTTGTGATAATCAAAAATGTGCCCAGACATTGCGAAATATCCTCTGGGGGACAAAATCGCTGAGTTTAGTAAATTTTGTAAACCTTGGTTTCTCATTTCTAAAATGGGTATAACAGTCTGTAGCTAATAGCATTGCTGTGGCTGTTGAATTGACTGGAAGTGATCATAAGTGGGAGTCGTTGTTGCTTTATTCTTATTCAGGTCATTTAATATTTATGGAGTGCCTACTATGTGCCAGGCCAACAGGAAGATGGAGGCAGATTCAGGCCTCAAACTCAGGTCTCAAATTCCATATATACAGCTCCATCTGCTCCACCAGCTGGCAACTCTTCTCAGCTTCTCATTCAGCCAAAAACCTCATTTTGTTCTTGCTCTCACCATCTGTAAACATCTTCCTGTCTTCGTCTGTCATCATCTCTTGTCACCTAAGTCGTAAGGAGGCTTTCAGGTTTTGAAAAGTCTTTTCTTGTGCTGACATTTCAGAACTTGCCCTACTCAGAGTCCTCATGTCACCTTGCTCTCCCTTCCCACACAATGGATCAAAGCACTCAAAGTGTCGGAGCATCAGAAGGTACTGGAGATACTGTAACCCCACTGGCCAGAGGGTGTCCATGGTACAAGTAAGAGGTGATGTGGGAAGAAAGGAAGAAGAGAAACTGAGTTGGCATTGTCATCAATTTTCTCCAAACGAATCCCAGAAAATAAAAGCTCTTACCAGAGTGTGAAGAATAGTATGACAAATAATGTGTCTTTTGATTTCCTTTGTTACTAGCCTGTAATTTGACAGCTTTCAAGAGTTTTACTGATATTTATTTGTAGAAAAATTTGCCAGTTTTAACAATGAATATATCTTGTATAAAGAAGGGCTGACGTTTGATTTCTTCCAAGCAGTAAAGGGTTTTTGCTAGGCAAAACAGTGCAATTAAATTTTCCATGCTGCACCTGAGCTGGAAAAAAGTGCATTTCTCCATTTCAGATTTTTTCTGTTATACCTTAGGGGCTTATAAGCCCTTTTCCTATTATAGGAAATGTGAATCTGAAGACATTATCCACAAGGAACTTTAAAATAATAATGTAAACATAATTAAGAGATAACACCAAGAGAATGGAAGGTCATATTGAGATAATGACCTTCACTTGCTGTAGAACTGTGGGAGGAGAAGCAAACCTAGGCCCAGAAATACAGATTGGTGTTAGCCAAGACCTTCTCTTGAATGTCAGTGCCCTAGGGCTCTGGGAGTGATAAGTGGATCGTTGTTTTTATCAAATGTGGTTGTTTTCAGGACGGGAGTTGTAAAGCATAAAGTAAAAATCAACTTGTATTTGGATGATGTGTTTGTATAAACCTTTGGACATGGTGGTACTTGACATTTTAGAATTTCTTTCTGCCAAGTCGCCAAAACTTGTCAGGTCCTTCTCCTAACCAAACCAGATGGAAAAGAAGGAAGAGTGCTCAAAGACTGAGTAGAATTAGCAGATGACTGCTGTAGAAGAGGCACAAGGTAAGAAGGGCCTGAACAAAAGTAAGAGTAGTAGCAGGAGCATTGGATTGGGGCAGAGTGACTCAGATGTGGGGCTGAAGGAGATGATATCTTGAGGTTTTATTTTGGCTGGCTGAGTGCATGATGTCAGAAAATGGAAAACTGGAAGGACAAACTGGTGCATTGAGACCAGTGATGAGCTTATTTTGGATATGTTGAGCAAAGGATTGTGGGAAAATTAATCTGAAATGTGAGATTAGGACATAAAGGAGAGACTGAGGCAGACGACAGGGAATCGGGAATCACTTGGATGGAAAAGGCAGGTGACATCACTGGAATGAAAGTCACTGAGACTGACAGACTGTAGAGAAAGGAGGGCAGAAGTCCATGTCAGAACTGAATCATGAGAAGAGCTGCATTTTGGAGCCACGAGGATTCTATGAAGGAGTCAGAGAAGAAACAATCAGAGATAAGGAGAAAAACTAAGAGAGCAAAGCATACTGGGAGCCAGGGAGGAGGAAGTCTGAGTTAGAAGGGTGTGGCCAGCCTGTCAACACCCTGGAGGAGGGTCAGAGGTTTCCCAAGGCAGGGCCATTGACTTGGAATCCAGGGGCTTGATACCAGATTTCAGGGGGCAAGGGAGAGAGATGAGGAACTGTGCATACAAATGCATTCTATTAAATAAATTACATCAAAGCTTAATCACCAGAATTTCTGTATATGAGAGGGAAGGAAGTGAAAAATAGGGATAACAATCAAATGATCACAAAGAGTTGTTTTAAATAACCTGTCATCTATTAGAATATGATTATAGAGAATAATCAGTACTTCTCATTGTCATCAGTGACTTATTGTGCAATGAGGCATGCCCCATTGTTTGGGACTATGAATATGTGGCTTTTTGTTTTATAAACCCATCTTGCCATTTTGACATCAATCACTTGACTTTTTCAAGCCACTGCCATACCTGTGTATGATACAGAATAAAACATCTGTGGTGGAAGAAATTTAAAATGGCCTGTATCTGTTATTGCAAGATCATACAGAACAATTCCAATGCCCCCCAAATGTCCTATGTTCCATCTATTCCATTCTTTCCTCCCTTTCCCCTTGGAACCTATGGCAAGCACTAAGTTTCAATTTTTGAAGAATAAGATTCATGGTTAGATGTAATAATATCGAGGGCTTGACATATTGGTTTGTTTTCTTTTATTAAGCACTTCCTAGGTTCTCGAGGGATTCTTGTCCCTCTAACTGAGAACATAGCTGGTCTCCCCAGGATGGGAGTTTAATATTTTCTTGTTTATTGTGTGGGTCTCCATCCACTGAGGTAATACACTCTGACAAGGTGAACACTTACATATTCCATAGAAGCATGCCCCAGGTGCTTTATAGATCCCATATATCCCCCCACACCTGACGCCCTATACCCAGTAACCTTCCCCTGCCTTATTTGCCAAAAGAACATTCCCAACATTGTAGTTTTAACCACAGTCCTGCAAATCCCCAGAGTTCACCTGCTCCTTCTAACCCTCCCCCCAGTTCCATGGATAGTCCAACCCAACCCCTCCCCCCCACCACCTTCCTCACCCTCACAGACCAGCACCGCCGAAATTTCGTCAAAACCTATAAAGGTGCATGGTCCAGGGTGTGAACCATGATGTGGATGTTGACCATGGTTGGCAGCAATGCTTTAGTGTTTTTGCATCAATTGCAACAAATGTACCATCTGCATGTAAAATGTTATTAACAGAAGAGAGTGGAAAAGGGGGAGGGTGTTGGGTATATAGGAATCTCCTCTGTTTTCTTTTTGACTTTTCTGTAACCTAAACCCTCTTTGAAGATAAAATGAAAAAAATAAAGCATTGGGGGAATATACATAAGAAAATGTCACTGTACATACAAGACAACAGATCCTACAGTGATGAAAGACACAATGTCTAAAAATTTTTTATATTATTTCAAATTTTTTGTATTTTATTTTTTTAAAAACTATATTATTCATTTTCTTATTAATTTGGTTATTTTGTTGGCTTAATTTTTGGATCACAGAAGGGTCACAACTGTGACAGGGGAGGATCACTGGTACAGGGTGTTGGTGACGGGGGAATATATGGGGAGGGGTGTACCTGGGGCATGCCTCAAAGGTATATGAATATGTTCAAGTGTTCATGGGGCTTTGTCTCAGTGGGTAGAGACCCACACAATAACCGAAAGAATATTGAATTCCCATCCTGGGGAGTTCTGCTACATTCTCTAATAGGATGGCAAGAATCCCCTGAGTAAAAGGGCAGTACCTAGTGAAGGAAGACAGATCATTACACCAGGTCCTTGAAATTGATGATTGTACTTATGAACATTTTCTTGTGAAATTGAAACTTAGCCTAGTATTATATATTGCCTAAGAGTTACCTTCTGAAAGCCTCCTTGTTGCTCAAATGTGGCCTCTCTCTAAACCAAACTCAGCATATAAACACACTACCTTACCCCCTGACCCCCGGCATGGGACATGACTCCTGGGGATGAGCCTCCTTGGCACTGAGGGATTATTACCAAATGCAGACTAGCAATGCATCTGGAAAAAGACCTTGACCAAAAAGAGAAAATATTAAATACAAATGAGTTTTTATGGCTAAGAGATCTCAGTGTGAGTTGAGAGGTCATTCCAGAGCTTACGCTTATGCACGTCTCAACAGGTCTCATTGACTGCCACATTAAAAGTGCCTCAAATAGTGAGGCTCCTGAGGGCTCTAGAGCCATGCAGATACTATAAGCAAGGCAGACAAGCTCAGGAATTCAGCACTCTATCGGTGGGCCTTACTTTGGAATTTATGCTCCCCAGTGTAACAGAGTTAGACTCATTTATAGTTTCCCTAAACATGGCTCTTCTGTCCATTTTATATGAACCTATAATTAGCACTATACTTGTTAAATATATGTCCCAGAGACTTAAATCTTTGATTCTTTCATGTGCCAGTTGAGTCCTGAATCTCAGCAGAGTTGCAACACTTAACTCTCCAGTTCATTGAACTCACCCAGGACAACCAACAAAGAGATGGTGATGGACAACACCAATCCTAAGGAACAGGGAGTGTCTGCAACTGCAAGCAAGATAGTTCCATCCATCTGCCCCTGAGATCTAAGCCCCCGCCCCCCGCCATTAGAAACAGAGTGGGCATCACCATCTCAAAATCCTCAAGATTGGGCAATGAACAATGGACTATTATTCTATTATAGACTTATTATTCTAGCAATGGAAGAAATTTTATCATTGATATAAAGGCAGTGGCCACCAGAGGTTCTGAGGGAAGGGAGAGGGAATAATAGGTGTAATATGGGGGCATTTTCGGGACATTGGAATTGTCCTGCATGGCATTGCAATGAAGGAAACAGGCCATTATATATTTTGTCATAACCTACCAAATTGTGCAGGACAGAGTATAAACTATAAAGTAAACTACAGTCCATGGTTAGTGGCAATGTTTCAATGTGTTCATCAATTGTAACAAATGTACCACGCTAATGAAGGATGTTGTTAATGTGGGAAAGTATGGGAAGGGGAGGGGTGGGGCATATGGGAGGCCCCTATATATCTTTATGTAACATTTATGTAGTCTAAAGCTTCTTTAAAAAAAAAAATCTATGGGGTAAATCTGCTGCTTTTGTTTGTCCAACAATGAAGACCTTTTCTTCTGGTAAGGGTACCCTGCTTTTCTTTTAGCGAACTATAACTCTCTAATATCATCTTGTTCTGGTGGCATGGCAATCTCAAGCAAGGTATGTCCTTACTGACAATTGCCCTGCCCTCCTACCCAAGCCAAAGCAAAGGTGTAAGATCCAATAAGGCCAAGCTGACCTTCTCTTGAGAATCTTAACTGTAAGCAGAGGAGTACAAGGATAGAATGAAGCTGGAGTTGAGCCATTCACCTTGAAGATACTGCCCAACAGTGCCTGCTGCTGGAACAGAGCTGTCCTGTTCCTGTGCTTCCCAAGGTCTGATTGCTCAACTTTTCCTTTTTTTGTTAAAAAAACAAGAAGCTTTTGTTAAGTTAGCTGGAATTGGTTTAAGGTGCTTGCTACCCAAGTACTCTCATTGTAATATATCCGTTTAAAGAGACACCACTGGTGAATTTTACTGATGACATGAGTGTTGGAGGCAAACTGAAGAGTCATATGATTAACAAGGAACATTATTTGGAAACATCACCATTAAATGCCATCACAAATACTACCCAAGATAGCCTCCTATTGTCTCCAGGACAGCCAGAGCTCTTCAACTGCTGTATTCCTAGAACTCAGAGAAGAACTTGGCACATAGTAGGAGCTCAATAAATGGATGAGTGCCTGCGTACAGGTGTAGACCCCCATGCCCCTCAATGCAGCCATAGAGAACTTCACATTTTCTTCCTCATAAAACTCCTTTGAGGCTCTATATGGACTGGGAGACTGAAACCGAGTCTCTAAATAACTTTCCAAGGCCACAGGGGAAGGCAGAGCCAGACTTGGCAATAAAATGCAGCAGCTCCAAGAGCTGCTTTCATTTTCTCTGTATAAATTAAAAGAAATGCCAGGGCTGTCTCTGTGTTCACTGCAGCACTGTGGTAAGCAGACTTCTTTCCACCCAATCCTGCTAGGCACCTGCTAACCTCACGGGGCTTTTGATATAGGGACCTGCAGCTCAGAGACCTAAATTAGTGGATCAACTTCATGAGTGAGAGAGAGAGAGAGAGAATGAAAAGAGACCCCACCAATCTAGACACAGAATTTCTTAAAGGGACCTTCACCTGCACACAAAGGAAAACACACCTCAAAAATGATTCTTTCAACAGCAAGCAGTAATGATATTTCCTTCTTAGGAGGTGCCAGGGTAAGATAGCAAATGAATAGACAGTTGGATCCTTTTGAAAATGTGGCCTTCTCTTGCGAAATGTATTTATAACTCCAGATGCACACGGATTTTCTTTTATAAACATTGTTTGTCATTTAGCATCCATCATCTGAAATTCTCAACTCACTGCCTTTACAATTTGCCACTGTTCTGACTTGTAGAATATGGATGATGGTATTTTAGACCAGGTTGTCAAACTCTAATCTGCATCAGATTTGCCTGGGGAGTCTGTGAAAAAAAAAATGTAGGTGTTCAGAACTCACCCCAAACCTATGACTCAGAATTTCTAGGGGATGAGGTACCAGTTCCTGCATTTTTAACCCACTTTCAAGGTAACTCTTCCAAGGTATTCAACAAAGTATAAGAACTGCTGAACAGAAAAGAAAGGAACCATCTGAGTCAGAGAAGGCAAATATCTGGCCCACCTACTATCACCTGTTCTCTCCTGCAGCGTAGCAGACCTCTCTAATTCATCTCTGCACTCTTTCCCACTGAGCCTCACAACTGCTTACCACAACACTACCACTTGATCAGAGTTGGCCCAGAAGATAAAACCTGTGTGCTATTCCAGCCTTCTGGAAATGGGTTGGAACCCATAACCTATATCTCATTGGCCCCCTCACAAACATAAACCTGACCCTGTAACCATTTTCTTGAAGGCTGCTATTCCTTTTCATTCCCACTGCCACCATCTTAGTCCAAGCCACCATCCCTGACCACCAGGATGGCTGCAATAGCATTCTACCTGGTCCCCCTGCTTTGAGTCTTGCCCCATGTAATACTGTTTCCACACACAGCCAAAGTGAGGGGTTTTTTTGTTTTGTTTTTTTGTTTTTAAGAATGAAACCTGTTGGTATTATTTTTGGACTATATTGAATTTACAGGTTAATTTAGGGAAAGTTGACATCTTTATATTATAAATATGTAATAAATACAAAGAAATAGAATACTAAGAAACCATCGATAGGTTTTCAATAGATATTTGATGAAAAGTGAATGGGGGAAAATATTCTAAATTCCTTTCCCCCCATTTCTGCCACCAGGATGAACTAAAAATAGAACATCTGAGTTTCTCTATTTGCCGTTTTGTGACGCACAGAGGTAAGTTATTGTTATTCAGTTCTAACATGAAATATTTAACTTATCTTTCATGCGAAGGCTCACTAAAGAGCATATACTACAGAGGAGGCTATTATTACTTGGGTGGACAAAATGGCATGTTCTATGGATGTCTGTCTCTTCCTCTGGCCACCCCAGGGCTTGCTCAATGGGCCCATGCACAAAGTAGTCATGGTGGCAGGGATGGAAGCTATGCATGGGCTCAAGCACATGGACTTCCCCTCAACCAGGCTGACCTGGGCAATGCCACTGCTACATGCCTAATCTGCTAATGGCAGAGACCAACAATGAGTCCTCAATATGTCACCACATCTGGGGGGAAACAGCTGGCCACCTGATGACAGGTTAATTACATTTTACCCCTTTCATCATGAAGGGGACAGAAATTTTTCCTTACTGGAATAGACACATGTTCTGAATATGGATTTTCCTTGCTCACAATGTTTCTGCCAGCATCACCCTCCATGGATTCACAAAATGCCTGACCCGCCAACAGAACATTCTGCACCGAATTGCTTCTGATTAAGGCACTCATTTCATACAACTGTGGGCTCAAGCCATCATCTGGAAGCAACTGGCCTAACTTGGAGAGGGAATGGCTCACTGAAGACTCAGTTTTGTTGCTGGTTAGGAGCACCCTAAAAGAATAGGGTCCTATGTTACAGGATGCAGTACAGACTTTGACTCAAAAACCATTATATGGTGCTGAATCCCTCAGCAACAGAATACATTGGCCCAGGGATCAAGGGTGAAAGTAGAAGGAGAATTTCCTATCACTATTATACCTAATAAGCCACTCAGAATGTTTCCTCTTACCCTGTAATTTTGAGCTCGACTGGTTTTGAGTCATTGGTTTTTCCTTTCCCTCATAATTTTATACAAGTTTTATTAGAGGTTAGGTTTATAATTTAGTTTTTTTTTTTTTTTTAAGATTTGCTTTATTTATTTCTCCCAACCCCTCATTGATTGCACTTGCCGTCTGTTCATTGTGTGCTCATCTTTTTCTTTTTTAGGAGGCACTGGGAACCAAACCCAGACCTCCCATGTGGGAGGGAGATGCCCAATCGCTTGAGTCACCTCTGCTCCCTGGTTTGTTGTATCTCTCACTATGCTTTTCCTCCTTGTGTCTCTTGTTGCATCAGCTCGCCATGCCAGCGCATCACGTCAGCTTGCTGTCTTGCTTGTCCTCTCTAGGAGGCACCGGGAACTGAACTGGAGACCTCCCGTGTGGTAGGCAGGAGCTCAATCGCTTGAGCCACATCTGCTTCCCTACAATTTAGTTTTTAGATAACAAGAAATTCAGATGAGACTGTGTTTAACAGAGATCAGAGATAGATGTGAAAACTGCTGGGCTTTTGCCTACATTCTTTTTGGGGAGAGGGTGGGAATGTTTTTTTTGGTACCAAGGAGAGTTGCATATTATAAGGTAGAAACATAGAATTGTTTTGCTGTGGGGTGGAAGCTCAAATATGCATGGAAGGATGTGTTTTGATGCTCTGTAGCCAAACAGCTGAACTGGGCCAGTAATTAAGTTATTGATTCTCAGCCTCTAACCTATCCTTCTAAATTCAGCTGTGGGATCCTGGGGCTAGGAAGTCTGCAAACCGTGTATGGGCTTTGCCAGCTGCTCCCTGATAGGTTCTGCCAGTGGGGGCGCTAAGGGAATGTTGCAGGGTGGAAGTGGGAGAAGGTACCTGCTCCTTCCTGTTTGTTCCTTTTCTGTGAGTTGTACTCCAGCAAACCTTCTTCATCCGAGCAACAGCAGTGCCCTTAACAGAATCTGAATCCAGTTTGCAATATTTTCAACACTTACAGCACCAGCCTTATTGCACTCCTCTCTCAGAGAAACCCGCAGTGACCACGGTGACCCCTCCTCAAAGGTCTTGGCACCAGCCTCACAGGGCCCCATCTCTGAGCTCAGAGACACCAGCCTCAGTGCCTAGGGTTCCTCCTCAGATGTTTGAGTTTCAGTTCTGTGTGCCCCTCCCTTAAGCTTCTAAGTTTTTATAAATCCAACCCATTCCTTTTGTTCCCTCAAACCTAGGAGTGGTGGCTGCTTCCTGCAGTTGCTACCTCCATGATACCTTCACGTTCTCATTTTACCTTTGTAGTTACCTGCATAACTTTATAAACAACTAATGATCCTTTATATTAAATCTTCTCTGTTCAAATAACTGGGATGCTTTCTGTCTTGTGACCGGCCTTACCGATTATAGGCAGCCAGCAGAGGGGTGCAGCTTTAGCCTGAAAGGGCAGGTCACAGCATTGATTGGAGGAGAGGTGACACAGCAAGGAGAAGGCCTGTTGGCAAGCTGAGCTGATACACTTAGCTAATAGGCTACCCAAACAATATGGGGATGGGGTAAAACCTCTGTTACTGACAGAGAAGGGCTGTGTGGCAGGAGAGGGAACAGCTTGTCTTCTTTAGCACTGCACTGTCGAGATAGGGGCCCACCTCCTACCTTTGCATGTCTCGCCGTCCAGAGAGGCATCAATCAGGGTGCACGTGGACAGGACAGGGCTCTTGACACGAGAGGATGTTCTGATGGATAATTTTCTGGAGCACCCCTCACTGATATCCTTGAATGTGAAAACTGGCTCTCTATTACAATGCCTGACATGTACACATGTCCTAAAGTTTTAGAGCTTATAACATATTTTCACAGATCATCGGACTCAATCCTTAAAAGAACCCTTAATGATATAGCAAGATAGTGAAGTGCATGGGCTTGGAAACTTAGGCAAGTTTTGTTCCTTGGCCATGTTATAATGATTAAGAGAGAGAATGTGCACAAAGCAATTAGCATGTTGCCTCATGCAAAAAATATTCAAAAACATTTGCTATTGTTTTATGGATGAGAAAAGAGAGAATTGGAGGGGTGAATTTGTCTACCAAAGACAATAAGTGATGAATCCACTTATTGAATTTGTATTCAAGTTCCTTCAGACTAATTAATTAGCAGAACAATTCTTCTGGAAGCCTCTTGCCAAGGACCCAGGAACCTGGCCTACCCAGATGTGTTTTGCCCAGGTCATGGCTCACACTTAGTCTCCCATGTGTGAATATCTGCTCAGAGCAGCTTCCTGGGACTGGGAATTGTCACCCAATGTTGGTGTGATTCAGGGCTCATTTTTTAACCCTTCTGGGTCTCACTTTCCTCAAGTAGACTGATCACCTTCTACACATCAGTAGTTCTTAACCTTGGCTGCACTTTGAAGTCACATAGGGAGCTTTTTCTGGATTCTTGCTCCCAGAGATTCTGATTCAATTGAACTGAGGTATGGCCTAGATATTGGTCATTTAACAAAAAGTCTTGAGACTATTGTAAAGCCAGGATTGATATACAACGTTCTAGGTCAGAGGTTGACAAACCACAGCCCATGGATCAAGTCTGGCTCCTGGCCTGTTCTTGTAAATAAAGTTCTATTGGAACACAGACATGCTTGTTTGTTTGCATACGGTCTATGGCTACTCTTACGCTGTAACAGTAGAGTTGAGTAGTTGTAATGGAGACCATATGGCCTACAGAGCTTAAATATTTACTAATTGATCCTTTACAGAAAAAGTTTGCCAATCCTTGTTCTATGGGACTCTGTGAAATCTACAGGTCTTCTGTCTCTACCACACTGTGGACCATGATTCCAATCTGGTAAATTAGGTAATATGTTCCAACTTGAGAAGTGGCTTTCAAACTTTTTAGACTATAATCTAGAGTAAGAAAAACATCTTACATCTGTGGTGGTTTTAAAAATATGACTATGAACTCTTTGCTAGTCTTCCTTTCAAGAGGGGTGGCCTAATTTCTCTCCCTTTGAGTGTGGGCTAGACTTAGCGACATGCAGCGAAATAGAAACAGCAGAAGGGATGGTTTGTGACTTCGGACACAATGTCATAAGAAGGCAGTGTGTTTCCCTTTTGGTTGCTCTCTCTCTTGGGTTGCTCAGGGGGCTAAATTAGATAATGCAGGCCAGGCATTTGGCATAGGTCTGGTACACAGTAAGTGCTCTTTAAGTAAATCTAAATTCTCATAATTATATTTATCATAACTCAATTCCTGATAATGGTCCACTCCTATTGGGGATGGTTTTACATTTTAAAGGAGGAAATTGAGGAGCTTATCCCATGACTCATTGGTGTGATTCAAGTGGGAATTCTAAGCCTAACACCATTGCCATGCAGGAGGCTATGTGCTTGCACTTGACAAGTTTGTCTTCCCTTAATCCTCACAGTAACTCTATGAAGGATGTACCATTATCATCCTCTGCTGGGGAAACAGAAGCACAGAATTTTGAAGTAACGCCTCCCAGGTGACACAGCTAGTAAGTGATAGAGGCAGCAAGGAAACCCTTCACTGGATTCCAGAGACTCATCCACATTACTCTTCTAGGACAGGAGAGGGAGCAGCTACGCCGGTGAACAGTTTTACTGCTAGCCGTTGTTCTTGGTGGGGAATGGGGGTCCACATCTAGAAAATCCCAGCACAGGGGCCAGGGGCCATCTGACTTAAAGGTACAGACATGAATGGAATGTGGATGGGTGCACGGCTCCCAGTCTCTCCCAGGGGGCCATGAGGCCACTGGGGAATCTCTCTGAGAGCCTGAGGACAAAGTGATGCTTAGAAGAGATGCCCTCCTTGCCATTTGATTTCACGGTGGGTACTTGCAGGCACAAACCTGTAGGCAATAGGAGCTTTGGGGCACAGACGCTGTTCAGAGAAGGGTGCCTTGCAGAATGACTAAGGACTAGATAGCCTTTTGTTCCCAGGCAGAGGAAGGTTTGTTCATTTATTCGTAGATTCAATCAAACATTTGAATACCTATTACATGTCAAGGACTGTGGAAACACAAAAATACACAGTGTTGTCTCTGCCTTCAAGGAGCATGAAGACCAAGGCTTAAGTGACCAGTCACAATGCCATGGGCTAAACCCAACAGAGGAGTGAAGAAAGCGCTGCGTAGCTCTGCTTCTTAGGGGACAGTGCAGCACCGTGGTTAGGCACTTTGTATGAATTACCTCATTTAATTCTCACAATGACCCGAGGAGGGAGGTACCATGATTAATGTCATTTCATGAATGAGGAAACTGAGGCACAGCGAGGTGAAATCGCTTGGCTAGGATGACACAGCCAGGAAGTGAGATTTGAGCTGAGACATCATGGCCCCAGGGCCCAAGCTCTCCACTGCTCCATAGTGTGCCAGCATTCTAGTCACACAGATCTTTTGATAAGAGAGCCGCTTCATTATATAACAAACACATTATTAAAAGCTAAGCCCCCTCTCAATCAGAAGCAGAGTGGGCATCACCATCCCAAATCCTCAAGATTGAGGAATGAACAAACATAAGGGGGAAATGCAACCATGGGCCAAGGTAGACTTTTTACTGTAGTAATGGAAGAGTTTGTAACATTGACATAAAGACAGTGGTCACCAGAGGTTCTGAGGGAGGGGGAGGGAAGAATAGGTGGAACATGGGGCATTTTTAGGGCATTGGAATTGTTCTGCACGTTATTGCAATGACTGATACAGGCCATTATACATCTTGTCAAATCCTATAAAACTGTATGGTGCAAAGTGTAAACCATAATGTAAACTATACACGTTGGTTAGTAGCAATGCTTCAGTATTTGTTCATCAACTGTAACAAATGTACCACATTAATGTAAGATATTATTAATAGGGGGAAATGTGGGAGGGGGAAGGGGTGGGGTACATAGGAATCCCCTATAATTTCGATGCAACTTTTCTGTAATCTAAAACGTCTTTAAAATTAAAGTTTATTATATGGGAAAAGCAGCCTGTGAGATTTTGACAGAATTACTTACAAGGAATTGCAGCAGTTTGCTCTTTAAATGTATCCATGTGTGAACACCCTGATTCAACCCTTCGGTAAATCTAGAGGATTTTGCTTGAGACAATTCACACCTCCAATTGAATGATCCTACTTAACAAATTCTGAAGATGTACTGAACCCTTTATTGGACTCAAAACCCTTTTCTACCAGAATTTACTTAATCCAGGGAGGGATTTCTCACTGGGAATAGAGGTGCATCCTATAGTTAATCTAAGGGAAATCAGTGGGCATTTTTCACTTTCAGTTTAGGGAACTGGCATTAGACATCACAGCTGTGATTCCCAGGAGAAAGCTTCTGGGAACATCTTTCTACAGTCCTCAAAGATTGCTGATATTTGGCCTGTCCTGCCAAGTAGCTGCAATTGAATTCTGATGCCAGGTTTTTTCTTCGGTAGGCTTAATGGCAAGTTATAGAGAGAAATCTTAGAAGTGGCTTACCTTAGGCTGGGAGTTAGAATGAATTACACACAGGGCTACAAGACAGATTTGGAGCAGGGGCTCAGAGGGTTACATGGCATGGCTGTAGGAGACCAGCATAGGCCACACAGTGTGTTACAGTAAGATGAAATGCAGGCAGATCATGCCAAGACGAAATGCCTGGTCACACTTCCCTTTGGGTGCAAAAGGTACAATTTTAAAAGGTGAGTAAAGACTCCCAACGAGCCAGTTGGTGCATAAAATGCGATATTCAATCCAGTTAACCCACTGCTATAGCAAAGCATATTCCTCTGCAAACCCTCTCTTCTAGAAAAGGCTACCCACAAGTGAATTCCTAGGAACATGAGGAAGTTTTAATTTAGCAACATTTGGTTCTCATGCTGCAGGACTCCATTCATTCCTTCCACCCATTCATTGGCATCTACTCCAAGTTGGGCAAGATTTTAGGTACCAGGAACCCAGCAATTAATGAGTCAGATGAGACCTCTGCTTATTTGGAGCTTACATTCTAGTGGAAAAGGAAGACAATTTCAGATAGAAATAAATAAGTAAAAGAAGATGTTACGATACAGTGGTTAAGATGAATAGGGGCATTTCTCTTTGGCCTGAGTGATAAAAGGTATCTTCATTCTTTACTCTCAGAATATTCCTCCCATGCTCTCTGAATCTGTTCCTCCATTCACTCCTACTAAATCATAGCTGAGAGATGCTTGTCTGTGCTACACTCATATGAGTATAAATTTGACTTTCATTTGACTCCTATCATTCACATAAGCTTTAATGATAGCTAAGGATATTTTCTGCTATCTTTTGGGGTCCCAGTTATTCCAATTAGCGTTTTCTTCACTTTTTTTTGCCCCCAATTAGGATCCCTAATTTGGTCTTCCTTTCACCTGGCAGGCTTCCTTTTATCTGCTCACTCTGAATTGGACTTAGTGCTAATGATGATGAATCTGTTACATTGAAATTAAAGTGGTCATCCTTGATGTGGGCTGGGCATTATTTACAATGGTTTGCCCCTCTTGTAAAAAGCAAGTAACATCAGTCAGACACAGCATTCCCGAACGGGTAAAACTGCTCTGTCAAATTTTAGTAAATATAGGTACATCCAGTATCAAACAACACTCACGATTTCTCGTCTTAAAGAATTGGTAGGTGTTCTGTAGACCATGTGACAATGGTTCAATCAATTGACCACAGACTGGAAAGAGCTCCCTCTCCCCTCTCCATTGCACCACTTTTGGAAAGCCTGTTATGGAGAAATGCCCTCTAGGGATTCAGTCAAGTTGGAGGGATTGTGAGCACAGAATGTCCCCGTGGAATGAGTCCAGCCCAACATACCTGGACTTTGATTGTATTTGAGATTCCAGCTTGGCATTAAAAATAATCTGTGACAAAAATAATGTTCCTGCAAGTAAAACTGACGCGTTGGCTCTGGGAGAGACTTGGGAAAATCAGTTTCCTTTGCTGGGTTTTCCTCCTTAGTTTGATCACACACTTTGCAGTGTTATCCTTCACAATGTGTGAAGGGTGAGGGCGAAAGGATGATGTCACCTTTGCACGCACAAGACTCAACACAGTGCCTGATGCACAGCAAATGCTTAACAAATGCTCTCGGAATGAATGGAAGAGTCAAAAGCTGATAACGGGGCCCAAGAGGCAGCACTGAATTGGTAAAACTTTATAAAGGGGCTGATGGGATAAGGCTTTGCTGTCTATCAAGCCAGCCAGTAGTTCCATGTGGCTACTAAGAACCTGAAATAGAGCTAGTCAAACTGAGATATGTTGTAACTGTAATTTCAGATTTTAAAGACTTAGTTGAAAAAGAATGTAAAATATTTTCTTAATATTTTTTGCATTGATTATGTTGAAATGATATTTAAAATGTATTGGTTTAAATAAAATATATTATTAAAATTAATTTTACCTGCTTTTTAATTTTCTTTAATGTGGCTACTAGAAAATTTTAAATTACATATATGGTTCATATTATATTTGTATTGGACAGCATTGACATAAGGAGAGCTGAGAACATAAAGTATCAAAGTCAGAGGAGGAAGACAAAAGGAGCCAAGATATAACGATAATTATATTTGTGTGTATTGTGTGCTTATGCTTGTCTATATATTACTGATATATAAACTGTATGTATGTATACATATATATGTTATGTGTCCAGCACTGTGCTAAGTACTCTATATGCAAAATTTTATTTAATCTTCATGACCCAGGGTTGTGTGTATTATTATCCCCATTTCACAAATGAGGAAAATGAAGTTCCAACAGATCAGATAAGTTACCCAAGATTAGTATAAGTAAGTGATGCTTTAAATCCAGACATCCTGTTTCCAGAGCCCACTCCCTGATATTCTGCTTCCTTTTGATGTAAGAGCATTGAGAGGAGCCAAAGACTGGGTTGGGGATTGGAGAATCCTGTAAGAATATTCTACGTCCTCCCCAGTCTTGATGAGGGCCCTACTCAAACATAATGAAGAAACCAAGCTGAATCACTTGTGATTCTGCTATAATTGTCTGCACTGTTGGATCAATGATGAAGCAGAAAGCTGAGCAGCTGTGGCATCTGCAGTAGCTGAACAGGATAGAGAAAGGGCAAAGGCGGTCAGTCGTAAGTGCATAGTGCATTTCGACTTTCAGGGAAGCCCGAGGGACTGGAAGTCAAGCAGAAAGCGAGTGCATATATAGGACAATTAGCTCTCTCTTTGATAGGGCTCTGCCCTGGAGAAGGCCGGGTGGGATGGAGGAAATGAGCTCCAATGCTGGCACACCTTCCCTTTCACGGCAAAGGCCTTTGAAGGTACTTGGAAGAGCTAACTCAGAGCTTCCAGATTCTGCCTTCCAGCATCTTACAGTTAATACTGGTTTCAATTAGGGTATTTCCAGCTCTGGCTCAAACAGAGGGGTGTGTCAAAGCAATAATCTGACAAATGGTGTCACTCTCTCCTTTTCCCTCCCTTCAAATACCATCCCATTGTGGTGGGGGTGGTGGGGGTGGGAACAGAACTACATTTCTCCTGAATGATCAGACTTCCAACAATAAAGACTTTTAGACCATATAGACATATATATATATACGGTGTGTATACACACAGACTTTTAGAATTGTAGAAGTTTTGCAGGATAATGTGTTGGAGCAGAACTTTGCTTTTTTGGGAGTTAAAGAGACATGTACTTGAATCCCCACACCCCTATCAGTCAGCTATTGGACCTTGGGGAAAGTTGTTTAATTTCTCCAAACTGCAGTTCCTGCCTCTGTAGAACTCTGTAGTTTTGTTTAGTACATACCCTCCTAGGGTTGTTGTTTGTTATTAATTTAGGTGCTGTGGTTGAAGCACTTGACCCAGTAACATACATTCAACAGCTAATTGTTGCTTTCCCAATACATGCCAGACACTTTGCCAGACCTCTTGTTATTGTTCCTTAAACAGATTCCTTAGGTCCCAGCCCAGACATATTAAATCACAAGCTCAGGATGGAGCCTAGGAGTCATATTTTCAGCAAACACCCCAGGTGATTCTGAGGATGGGCACTGAAGTTGGAGGACTCATAGGTTACAAGCTAACATCTCAATAATGATCATTACTTAATAAAACATCTTGAGAACAGACATGATCCTTTTTCCATATGCTCACTGCTTATCAGCACTCAAATATTTATTGACTTAGTGACTGAATGAATGATTCCATCCCATGAATCTTCTAAGTGCTTCTCAATCCTGCTTGCACATTAGAATCAACTGGGAGAATTTTTAGAAATACTGATTCCTGTTCCCTACCCCAGACCAACTGAATTGGAATTTTTGGTGGTGGGGTCTGGGCATTGGAATTTTTAAAATTGAGGTGTAAGTACACAAATCTTAAATATACATCTCAATGAATTTTTATGATGCACCTTTTAACCACTACTCAGATAAAGACATGAAATATTTTCAGCCCTCTAGATGTCTCCCTCCTGCCCCTCCCAGTCAGTAACACCCATTACCCCTCTTATTGGTATTTTTTTTTAAAAAAGCTCCCCAGGTGGTTGTAATGTACAGCTAGGGTTGAGAATCACCGATTTGGATTCTAGGACATTGAGCTTTCCACTTCTCTCACCTTCCCCCACATTTGTGAACTTGCAATTGGGCAAATTCTTTAGAATAGGAAAAAATGGGATGAATCTTAATTAAGTTGGTTATCCAGGGCAAGGAGGAAATGAAACACTCTCAGCCTAACCTAAGCTTATCAGCACTGACTACCCATGCTTATGGCTTTTTGTAATTCCTGACTTAGGATTTCCTCTGTGCCTATTCCTTCCTGCTGACTCTCAGGACTCCCCAGGGGAAAGGCTACTTTGCTGAGGGCTTGTGCCCCTCCCCAGAAAGCCAGGCACTGGTTTCTGCTGCAGCAGGAACACAAAGGAGGCAGAATTATTAACTGCAAGGACCCCTTGGCCCAATCTGGTGAAGCCCAAAGACCTCTTCCCAGAATGTTTTTATATGCATATTTATAAGATTGCAAAGATATATATGATTATAGAGAAAAACAATTTTATACAGTTTTCAAAAAATTTTAAACATGTTTAATAATATGTGTTTATTAACTCATAATAAAACTAGCTGCAAATGTAATATTTATGGTAATTTTGATATAGAGATGAGTGTAAACAATATTCCAAGGTATCTGCAACAACTCCCAATATGATATGAAAGTACCTGTTCATATTATTAAAGTTTGTTTCCTATATTCATAATAGAAGGAAATGATAAGTTTTAGGTACAGGTTAGTGAAAATAAAGATGCAATTTTTTTTTCCCCAAATGAGTCCATGGACTTCCTAAATTCTATTTATAGACTCTCTCTAAATCCCCTGTGTGAGACAGTTTCAAGTTCTAGTCTTCCTGTGACTTTCCGAATCATAAACCATTAGCTGTTGAGGGTGATTAGTTCGGCCAGCTCAGCTGTTTTACTTGTCAAGGAAACTGAAAAATGGAAGGCTGGAGTTATTGTCCAGGATCACACAGCTGGTCAGTGGGATTGTAACCCAGGTCTCCTAAATCACACTTTGAAGGTCCTTCCTATAAACCAGAAACTGAAAACAGTAGTCCACCTGTCAGCTGGATAATGCTTGCACATATATTTGGTTCAGTCCAGGGTTTCCAAAACACTTCAATTAGTTGACAACAGTTAAAAACCAAAAGTTTTTTTTACATGAAATTCCAAATTTCTGGTTTCTTTTAAGAAAAGGAAACGTACACACACAGAGGGAGCTGGAAATACCTGGCTTTTACTCTTGCATGAGTTGAGCAGTGGCTATCTCTTAACAAAGCAGGGGCACTCCAGTTCCCCACAGTCTCCACTACTCCCTATTGCATCTCCAACACTGAGGCCTGTCAGTTGTTATTTATTGCTGTGCTTGTGCTATTATTTTTCTTATGTTAGAGTTCAGAGGAAAGTAAAATATTTTTGCCCTCATTTCTATTAAAAGCAGAAAAATGAAACAGGGCTCTGTGTTTCAAGAAAAATAGAAGGAAAGAAAGAACAGCCGTACATGTTTCAAATGTAATCAAAGTACACCTGGATCAAAAGAATAGACCTTAAAATGTCATTAATAAACCACCATTGTAAGAATAGTTTTTTCAACTCTTAATTGACTTTATTCCTTTTTGTTACTAGTTTAACTCCTAGTTAACTTACTTTACCCCCTTTATATTATGAGCTTAGCCCCAACGACATTTGATATGAGACCCCACTTGACATCTCTCAGTTTCTGATGCTCTGCCTTCCTCTTTGGGTTTGACTCTGTTCTTGATCTATAAAGTTTTGAGAAATTTTATAAAGTTTTGGGTCTGCTCTTGATCTATAAAGTTCTGAGAAATTCCTGAAGGTGAACCTCATCCTTGGTTTGCCACTAATGATCTCTCGCATTCATGTCAACTACTCCTAGTAGCTAGAAACAACCTGATTGTTCTCTAGGTTTGTACCAGTTCTGCATATGTATATATTTTTCACTGCAGTATTACTTTATATTCTAACAGCTTCTTGCATGTCTATTATTTCTCCCCTATTACGATCTAAAATTCATGACTGAATTCCATTGTATGGATATGCCAAAATTTCAAACAATTCCCCAATTGATGGCATTTTGATTGTTTAAAAAAAA
>JAQZBX010044494.1:0-21343 GCA_029593785.1 Cabassous unicinctus
TCTTCCTCCTTTCTGCTCCTTAGACTGGATTATTTAAATTGTTTTATTTTCAGGTTCACTGATTCTTTCTTCTGCCAGCTCCAATCTTCTGTTGAACCCTTCTAGGGAATTTTTAATTTCTTTTACTATGGTCATCAGTTCTGTTTGATTCCTTTTCATAATTTCATAGTTTTTATCTCTATATACATATTCTCTTTTTTATTCATCTTTGTTTCCATCATTCATTTAGTCCCTGTCTATGTTTTCCCTTAGCTCTTTGAGCATATTATGGCCTTTAAAAAACCTTTGTCTAATATGCCCCAGGTATCATCCTCCTCATGGTTGGTTTCTAATGCTTTAATGTTCTCCTTTATCTGAATCTTCACTTCCTTTTTTTCTTTCTATGTTTTGTAATCTTTTGTTGAAATCTGGACATTTCGATACTTTAATATTATCACTGGAATTTAGACTCTGAGGTGTCTGTTCATTAAGGTAATATTCAGCTAGTTTTATGGTAAAGCTTTCCTTAAGTGCCAGGAGCTAACACACACACACACACACACGAGGAAAAAAAAAGAAAAAAGAAAAAGGAAAAATGGAAAATATCTTTCCCTGTCTTTGCAGATTGACCTGTGCAAGTACTCTGCTTCAGGGGTTATCAGTAAATTGAGTTTAGAGAATAGCTCGAAGCTACATTGTAGGGACCTCCCTGATCCTTTCTGTGCAATCATGTTGTCCTAGAGCACATAAGGCTCTAGGAATTCCCCCATTTACGTGGATACCTATGTCCCCTCTTCCCTAGGAAACAGTTTCCTCATGGTCCTGGGCACTGCACTGTGTGTCCTACAGCCAGTAATCCCTTGCCCCAGGCTGCACGACTTGACTGCTCTCCCACAATGTTCTGTAAGGGAGTTTCTATAAGCTGCCTTCTATATGCAGGGTAAGTTCTGGAACAGTGAGCCTGTGACGATTGTTCTGGTTCCCTCCCTCAGGCTGCCACAAGATAGATTGGGCCATACCCATATACTTCCCATATATGCATGATGGTTACTCTGCTCCATCTGGAACCAGAACCAGGGACCTACCCTAAGGGTATGGGCCAACTCCAGGCCAAGCTGATGAGGGGATGGGGTAGGGATCAGCCACAGCATCATGATATCCTACTATTTTTAAATTGCCTTTATCTTGATTTGATACTCATCCTGTTACTGCAGTCCTTTAACTGTTTTCTGGAGCTTTGAGAAGGATGTTTCTGCCACTTCTTCCTGATTGTTCAAAGCTTCTGTGGGAGGTTGGAACCTTGAAGCTTCTTATTCCACCATCTTGGTTGGGACTAGGGCCTGGTTCTGTTCTATTTTTAAAATGACCCTTTTTTCTTTTTGTGTTTATGTAATTTCTCTTTGCCTGTTTTCAAGTTTACTAATTCTTTCCTCAGTTGTGTCAAGTCTACTGATGAGCCCATTGAAGGAATTCTTCATTTCTAATTTTTTCTAGCGTTTCTATTTGACTCTTTTTATAGGTTCCATCTCTCTGCTGAAAATCCCTGTTTGTTCATACATGCTGTTAATCTTTTCCTCTAGATTCTTTAGCCTATTATTCATGGTGTAAAAGTCCCATCTAATAGTTCCAACACCTGGGCCATCTCTAAGTCTGGCTCTGTTAACTGCTTTATCTTTTTTTTAAGGAGGTACCGGGTATTGAACCCAGGACCTCGTACATGGGAAGCAGGCACTCAAGCACTGAGCTACATCCGCTCCCCAATGAGAGTTGGTTTTTTTCGTTTGTTTGTTTGTTGTTTGTTTTTTTAGGAAGTACTGGGGAGCAAACCTGGGACCTTTTATTTCTTAACAATGGGTTATTTTATCTTTCTTTTTGGTATGCCTCTAAATTTTTTTAATCAAATAATTAATGTATGAGGAAGGGCATAAGAGAGTGAGGTGAAAAGTATTTGCTCCCAGAAATAGGCATGCCTTTTCTTCTGCCAGCCTGTTATTGTGGGGATTTGAATTTATCTATTCAGGATTTAAGATGGATTCAGATTTTGTTGTTGTACCACAGGTTTCAAATTCTTCCAGTGGTTGGCTATTCTAAGCTTATACTTTGATTGAGAATGTGTGCTCCCAGAGGATTTTTCTGTGTTCCTATTCTGCCTTCAGCTTTTAGTAGTTGCTGCTCACCTGTGCTTTCTCTTCATATATATATATTTTTCCTTCCCCAATCATAGACTGCTATTGCTTGTTGTTTTGGTGCTAGGCTCAAGATAGGATTGGATTATTGTCCTGTTTATTCTTAGTCTTAGGTAGGTTCTGTGTGCTTGTCCCTTGTGGTTGGGGCTTTCTCAATATCCCTGTCCTTCTCCCTCATGAGAGCTAAACTCTACCTATGTCTGTGGTTGCTCTTGAGTGAATGGTAGCAGACCTCTGCTTTGTATAGTGCAGGATTCTGAGACCAAGACAGTTTCCTGCCCCTCTTGCAGGGGAAGAGAGCTTTTCCTTCTACCTCTTATTCACATACGGTGGGTCTTTGAATCTGTCCTGTGGATGAGAGGCCTTTCTGAGGTCCATTCGCGCAGCCTGACTTCCACTGTTCAAATAACATGCTGATTTCTTCTTCCAGAAATGTACTGAAATTTCTCATTTGAGAATAATGCCTCTTTACCCTTATTCTCTTTTTTTGTTTGAGTTTCTCCTTTATTCTACTTTGGTGCTCTGTCAGAGGGGTCTTGAGAGGGATCTTAGGAAAATGTATGTGTCTATTGTGTCATTTGAATGTGCCACCTATTTTGAACTTAATACAGTAAGAATTGTAAATGACTTTAGGTCTGTCACAGGACAGAAGATAGAATCAGCTTCTCCAATTTGAAGCCTGTTTTAATCATGGACTACCTGTATTGCTCTCTCAAGCATTTGATTAATGGTCTCATTAAGGGTTATTACTGAGAACAAGAAGGCATTTAATTGTGTTTACAGTAAAACATATACAAATAAATCATTAACACCTTTTAATAACTATTAAGATTGCTAGAACTGCAGATTTTACTCAGGGTTGAGATAGTGGTACTGGATGTGCCATTCCTCACCTCTGCTTGATGGGGAGCTCCTTGAAAGGGACCAGGAGAGTGTTCTTCCCAATTGATATACCCATAGACTGGTTCATTTGTTGCCTAAAATAACTGGAAATCCCCTTTTACTTCCCTTAGCCTATTTAGCAGCCTCAGATTGTGCTGAGTTCTAGTTTTTCTGACACCAGCCAAAGTTGGGGCTACAGAGTCAGAGTGGGGTTTGAATAGCAGTTCCAGCAATTACTAGCTGTGTGACCCTTTAGAAAAGTGACAACCTTTCTGAGTCTCCTCAAATGGAGATTATATTAGTACCTATCTGTAACCGTTGGGGAATTTAATTATGTTATTTGTGGATTCAGTAAGTTGCTGCATGTAAAGCACCTACCCAGTGCCTAGCAGACTGTTAGCACTTAATAAACACTAACTATATATCTTTGAATCTCTGTTCCTTGGAGAACTCCTTCTGTAGCTCCCTGGTATTTTAGCTGAGGATCCTTTTACCCTTTTTAAGCCCTGCCTGGCTGCATTGAGAGGCACCATGCCCCACAGTCTGGCCTTTGCAGCCTGATTCCTGGGCCTGCTCTGTTTGAGGCAGGGGTGGTTTCAGAAGTCTCTGTCCAGCCTCAGTTTTGGCCTATTCCTTCACATCACTTGCTCTTCTAGGCTGGGAGCCTGCTAGAGCCCCAGCTGAAGCCCACAGCGCTGTCCTGGCTTTGGTGAGTATAGGCTCCCAGCACCTCTGCCACCTGACTGCATCCATGGTCTGGGCAAATTACTTCACCTGCCTATTACTTATTTTTTCATTTAGAAATTGGAAGTGATAGAAATTATCTGAGGGCTCTGGGAGGATGAAATGAGATGATATTTGTGAAGCTTTTAGCACAGATCCTGAAATGAAGTAGATGCCCAATAAATCTTGCTGGTGCTTCCTTCTGGCTGGGTCTTGGCCTTCATTCTGGGCATAGTTGGAGTCCTAGTGGGCAGGAGTGGTTTTCTGAGTGCCTCCCCACCCCAATCAGACTCCATCTCTCCTGCCCCCACCTGCTCAGAGCTGACTTTTCCTCTGAGCATTATTTTATTTTTTTTAACAAACATATTAAAAGTGCTTACCAAGTATCATACGTTATTCTAAGCATGTTACAAATATCAGCTCATTTAATCATTATAACTATCCCATGAAAGGGAGTACTATTATTAATGTCATTTTTCAGATGAGGAAACTTGCATTGAGAGTTTAAGTAACTTGCCCAGGGTCACACAGCCAGTAAGTGGCAGAGTCCAGATGTCAGCCCTGGACTATCTGACTCCTTAACCACTATGCTCTGTTGCCTCTCTTACCACGACCCTTGTACATTCAGAGCTTACTCTTGAGACTAAAACCAGCCCCTCCACCAGGTCCATTCTGAGCCACCAGCTCACTCAGATAGGAGACTCTCATAGGACATATGTAGTAGGGCTGGAGGTAGAAGCAACAGGTCTCCCATGTCAGGAGGGGGTAGACATCATTTGCCTTTGTTACTGTGTCTTCCTTGTGGATGACAAGTCCTGGAAATCTCTGAAGGACATGCCAGCCACTCTCCATTATTTGACTGTCCCTGTACCTGTTATTAACCCTTTCACCAGAGTCTAGGCCCTGAAATACCTCACTCCTCAGTCAGACCCCACCTCCATCCCTGAAACAACTGCACCCTGCTCCCACCCCCCCACCCCTGGCTCAGTGGGTCATCCACTCCCTAGGGTACTTTTAGAACTTCTTTGGCTAAGTGTAAGATTGTGCCACCAGTTCTTCTGAGGATTGTTCATAAGCCAATTTGGTAGTTATTTACTTTTTTTCCTCCCTCCTTCCCTCCCTCTCTCCCTCCCTCCCTCCCTCCTTCTTTACCAGAGAATAAGGGGGAAGGAATGGGAAGAGACTTGGAGGAAAAAGAAAGGAAAAAAGGTTACAGCCGAGCAAAATGGTGATGTGTTGCCATTGGCTGGTATTAGCCTATGGTGGTGCTGAGGTCTGATTTTGCAATCCTTCCTTGAGGTGGTGTGTTTTCCATGTGACGTAATTTGGGCAAGACTGTGGTCAGGATAAAACATGCATGTGTGGTGGCCTAGATCCTATGGGGGTCTTCCAGCAGTATTTGTCAGCATACCCCAGGTTTCCTCTTGCAGGATCTTACCTCACCTATCCCAGCCATGGTCAGAATAAGGCCTTTCTCAGGCTACCTCAAGGTATCTGACTCCCAGACCCTAATCACAAAACTGGCAGCTTATAAGGAAGCCTCCTAGAAGTGTGGTCCAGAGAAGATATGCAGAGTGAGCTGAAACCATTGTTAACTCTTGCTGTCACCTAAGAATGCTTACAGATGTGGGTATTAGTGCAAAGTTTTGTACAGGGATTTTTCCCCATAGACAGTTGCTCTGTAATAAATATTCTCCTTTGACTGTCAGAATGGATGTCTAAATAAATCTCACATTATTATTTTTTTTTTCTTTTTCTTTAAGGCAGCTGGTCAGGTACCCTTTTGGTTCTGGGTCTTCTGATTTTGAGGTGCCTGTGATATACTGAGGAAGGTGTGGCTAGGAGACTGCTGAATATCCTGTTCTGGAGCTCAGGAGAGAAGCCATAGTATATTAGTCTTCCAGGGAGGAATATAGAATGCATATTTAGGTGGGAGTTGGTGGAGATGTCAGGAAAGAAGCAACTGGAAAATTAGACTGAAAATGAGGGGCCTAAGAGGTAGGAAGACAACCAGGAGAATACAATGTGGAAGGCCAAAGGCAGAGAATTTCAAGAAAGAGAATGTGGTTAACGGTTACCAGTATGGCAGAGGGTCAAGATGAGGCCTGAGAAGGGGCATTGATTTCCTGGCCAGGAAGTTGTCATTGATAAAGGAAAAAGCAGTTTCAGTGGAGCAGGAGGTAGAGAGGGAAGCAAGCTGAAACAGTGAGTATGGACAACTCTTTCAGAATTTTGTCTGTGACAGGAAAGCAAGAAAGTGGAGCTAGAGGAGACATGAGTTCTAGGAAAGGTGTCTTTTTGAAAAATATTATTAATAGAAGAGACTTATACATATTAAAATGTTAGTGGGAAGGAAAATGGAGAGGAAAAGTTTGAAGAACCATGGATGAAAGAGGGCATTCAGAGCAAGGCCCCTGAGAAGGTGGAGGTGATGGAATCCAAAGCCCAGGAGGAGAGTGGGTCCTGGAAGGGAAAAGAACCTCTTCCATTAAAACCAGAGGAAAGGGGAGTATGCAGGTAAATTTGTAAGTTTGGTGGCAGGAAGTTTTCTTCTCACAGTTTCTGTTTTCTCCCTGATGAACCCGGGGAGCATTCACATTATAGAGGAAGTCCCAGAAGAAACTGGCAAATGGTAGATTAGTTAATATCATTGTCATTTTCATTACTTGGGATCTAAATTTTAAGGGTATGAAGGAGTTAACAGGGTCAAGGATAATTGTATTTTCTCCTGTAAATGACTGGAAAGACCGTGATGCTATTTACATAAGTGGGGAAACCATGAAGAGGAACTGTGTTTCTTTCTTAATTCCTGGTTGTTCCCACGAGTTCCCACATTCAGGTCATTAATTTCCTAAACAGAGCTTCCCATTGCTCTCAGCCAGGGTTCTCAGAAGTGCCAGTCTGTGACTTATAGTTGGGCCCTAATATATGTTTGATGGGCATGGCACTTCAGGCATAACTGCCCAGCCGGCAACTTTTGTCTTTGGCTGTTCCCACTGCCCTCCATGACCTAGTAGACCCCTGGTCTACATCCATTCCAGCTGTCTGGCAGCAGACTTTTGCTAAAGAACTCAAAAAAGTTCCAAGTGTGTGCCTAAAAGTGTTATTAATAATACCGAGATCTGATATAAATTGAAAGGAAGTCTTGTAACTTTGTAAGTAGCTCCCCAAGGCACAAGCTGAGGATGACAGGACATATGGATAGTGGCTTTTCCTTGGAATTTTACATATCCCCAAGTAATCACATTAGATTGTCCCTATTATCTCCAGCCCACATCCATCCGATGGGAACCATCCCCACTGATAGATAAAATTTAGGTAATTTGATTCTTCAAATTATAATGCTAAACCTACTGGAAAGGTAGAGACAAGGCCACTGAACAAGATAGTAAAAAAGAACCTCTCCTGCCCCCTTTTAGTTATATGATAGGTAGGAGGGGCCAACTTCAGGAATGAATTTGAGGTAATCACAGAAAGTTTTCTGATTGCAGTTGACTTAGAGTGGAACTTTGCCTGACCTTAAGATGGAAGATGTCATTTCACCAATGAAATTTGAGATTCTTCAGCTAGATTTTAATTTAAAGTTGGACTGGGGCTCTTGGAGTTGCATTTATGGGGATTGAATCCTGCTTTTCAAAGTATTATGTCCTCTCTAAGACAGTTTGATTTGTAAGAAAGGACTTTTGGTTCCAGAAAAGCTGGCAGAGTGGCAGTGGGGGGTTAATATTTTGGCACAGAAGGCTTGGGATATGTGGCCAGGATTGTGGAGATAACTGTTTGATTCTGTGTCCTTACCTTACCTGGGGGTGGTGGGGTGGGGGTGTCCCAGGTTGCACGTCCACCTGCTGACTCAGCCCTCTTCTCCAGCAGAGGAGAGTCATCTCCCACCCTGGTGAAGACATGAATAGCTAGTGCTTTAGTCCTTCCTGGCCTCCACTTCCACATTCCAATTAGATGTCCCTAAGGTGTTTTGCATCCTGATTAGAATCACTGTTGAAACTGATTCTGTGCTTCCTAGGAACTAGCCAGCTGTGGATGGAGTAAGAAGGAGAAACATAGTCTCGCCCCTAATGTTGTGGCCTTTACCCGAAGATTCAATCAGGTAAGCAACACCCCTTGCATGTTCCTGTCCAGATAGCAGTCTGTTTTCCCTATAGGCTGGGAGCCCCTCCAGGGTTCAATCCCGGCATCTGGCTTCAGGTCCAAACTCCTCACCCTGAACCTGCCACCATTATCTACTCTTGAACTATCACAGTCCATTTTCCAAACAGCAGGTAGAGCTGAACACACCCTTCCTGTGTTTAACTCACTTCAGTGGCTTCCAGTTATATTTAGACCAGGGTTTGAGCGCCTTAATGTGACCTGCAAGGTACTGCACAATGGATCTAGCTTCTTCCTACCCCTCTAGCCACCCGCTGCAGGTTGCAGCCATCCTAGTCTTCCTTCTTTTACCTGCTGTACCATATCTTTGTCCCATCAGGTCCCCATACATATTCTTTCAACGTGGAACATCCTTCCTTCCCTTTCAGCTCCCAGTCAGATCTCAGCCTAAATGTTACTTCCTCAGGGAAGTGTTCCTGAATCCCCACTTAATACAAGATCTCTCCCTAATATGTGCCCTCACTGTACCCTGTACTCTCTGTTATGGTCTTTTACTCATCTTTCCTCATTTTTTTGTAGCTCTTTAAGCTCCATCTTCCTTGACAGTCTGTGAGCTCCATGAGGGCAGGAACCATGTCTATCTTGTTCATCACTATATACCCCACTGCCTTGCCCAGTGTCAGGCATACAGTAGACCCTCAGTAAATATATGTGGAATGAATGAATGAGGTGTTCAGGAAACACTTATTGAATTTAATGTCTTTGAACTTCTGATAGCCTGGTCACCATAGTACTACATAATTATTACATAATACTACAGATTTACTTGGTCCAAACATAACTTTGCTACACATATGAAGATCTGCACCTCTAGTTCTTTGAATGATGGCTGGGGACTTGGGCCAACTGTGGGGGATGGACTTATGATTTCCCAGCCAGAGCTGCCCAAACATGACCTTTAGTAGATAGCACCCTTGCAAGATCCCATTCAGATAGACTGAAGTCCTATTTGGTACTGCTGATGGTATTTCTTTCATTCTTGTTTTTCTGGCCTCAAACGAGAATGGTGGCCTAGAAGTTGCACAGTATGTGTGATCAGAGCTCTGGGTGATGGGGCCTGGGTTCTCCTTGGGCCTTCCTTCCAGCTGGGCCTTCACTCTTGGAAATGCCTGGTCCTGAGCATCACTATTGCTCAACCCTCTTCAGGCTTCTCTAGCCTCCATCTACCACCCCATGCATAGTAGGAGCCTCAGAGAGGCTGGAGTTATTTTATTGTTGTTATATAAGATATAATAGGAACTAAGGCTTAGATATATCTGGGATTGGAGCAGCACACTGTGTATTTTGAAAAGAGAAATTCCAGAGACTTTTGTTTCTTCTTTTCTTTCTCTTTAAAATCTTTTCCTTTTCAACTGAGTTTAGTCCTTAAAAAAAAGAAAAAAAAAAAAAGCAGATGTGCACGAACAACCAGAGGATTCATAGTTTCCTTAACTAAACTATTTGACTGGGAGCCAGCTGAGTCCCCACCGCTGACCAGACGCAGAGCTCCCAGAGGAGGGGCCATTGGGGCTCTGATGTAATCTGCTTTGCACGTGGACGCAAGGTCAGCTTGGCAAAGAGTGGTGCAGCTTGTTCTCTGAACAATTATGTTGTGTCCAAATCAGACCAACTGGGTGAAGTGAGCCAGAAGTGAAGTCGCATTTTCCCAAACAGAATGCTCTGGGAAATGGTCTTCCTGCTGGCCCATCAGCCACTCTGAGAGCAAGTAGCTCCTAGTTAAAGCTCTAGTAGCTTTGGTTTGAAAACTGGCCGGAGGCCAGATCTGGTCAGCTTTTGGGGCTGCTTTCTCTGAGATGGACTCATTGGCATCCCTTCTTGGCTGACCTTTTGTATGCAAGAACAAGGTTTCTCATCAGATTCCAGATACAGGAAAGCAGATCACTTACCTCTTGGAACCTTGGTTTCCTTATCTTTAAATGAGGATAATAATAGTACCCACCTTGCACAGTGGTTATGAAGATAAATGAAATTATATTTGAAGAGCTCTTAGCACAGTGTCTGGCATTTAGTAAGAGCCAAAACATCTTTGGGGAAAAGGGGGAAATGTGAAGATCAGCTGATTGGAAGGAGAGTGCCAGGGGATTTTAGACTTCTCGTGGCCAATCCAGAAACCCACTGGTTACTGGGGACTTACCTACTTCTCTGTGGGGGCTAAGTCCCTTGGGATTTGTTAATAGAGTGAGAAGGAAAAGCTCAGCTGAGTTCATGAAGTCTGTTATGTGCCAAGCCCTATGTCTCGCTTCAAGGAGTTCACTGTATAGCATATAAGTTCTTAACCTTTTTTGGGTTGTGGATCCTTTTGAGAATCTGATGATACCACATACATACCTGTCCCCAGAAAAATGTACAAAGATATAATTTTTCATTTAATTTTAGAGAATTGACAGCATCCTGAATTTTGTGCATAGACACTTTAGAGGTTTATGGACAACAGGCTAAGAACCTGTGGTCTCAGAAAATCAAACAGACCTAGGTTCAAGTCTCAGCTCTATAACTTATTAGCTGTATGATCCTGAGTTGTTTCTTGGCCTTTCTGAACCTCACCTTCCTCATTCATAAAACAAGAATAATAATCTCAAATGATTTTTGGACAATTAAATGGGAATCATGGATGTAAAGGTTTAGTCCAGTACTTGGCATACAGCAAACAATCAATACCAGCTTTAAAAAGGGTGCAGAGTAGGGAAATATGAGCTGAAAGGAAGGTAAGACCAGACTATGGAGAGCTGGCCATAAATTCTGGTGTTAGATTGGTATTTTATCCTGAAGATGCTGAAAGAATTGGAAAAGATGAAGAGGGAATTGGGACAACTTGGTTCTAATCCAGACTCTGCTGCTATCCTGCTTTGAAGGCCTTGGGCAAGTCCCTTCCTCTCTCTGAGTCTCAGGACTCTTGTATATTAATGGAGATTGGACAGGATCAAAGGTTCCCAACTTTTTGCCCCATAGGACTGCTTTAACTTTTCTCATGGGCTCATGTATATACTTGCTAGGATTGAAACCCCCAACTCAAACTTGCTTAGGCAAAGAAGGGAACTTAATGGTTTATGTAACAAAGTCCAGAGAGAGATTTCATTGTAAGAGGCAGGTTGGCAGAAGGGAAGGATGCAGATGCAGGTCCTCTTGTAGGTAAGGTGCAAGGAGATTCATGGCCTCTTTCCTCAGTGAAATAGGAGCTGAAGGGGGGGAAGCAATGGGGTGGTAAGATTGAGGAGTTTGGAGAAAGCTTTAAAAAGCTACTCCAGGGGAAAAGGAAAGAGCTGATTATTGAAATATAGAAGGATTCTTGGGCAGTGACAATGGCCCAGATGAGATAAAGATTGTGTCTTTTATTGTGGCCTCAGTGTATGTGGGTGGATGGTTTTCTGGAGGGCTCTGCCTCCTGTTGTGGTCATCTCCCAGGCAAGAGCTGATAGGGTCTGGACTCATAGTGCCTAGAGTCCGCACACAGTAAGGGCTTCTTGAAAGTTTGTAAATTAAATTGTTGACTCAGAGTTGCCTCCGTACACTGTGTGCTGGAGATCCAGAGTCAACTCTGACATGTTCCATAATTATACCAGAAGTGTGTGTGTGTGATTTTTTTTTTTTTTTTTTTTTGCATTCAGGACTCATTAAATTATACACTAATCACACTTGAGATTACGTGGTATAAAAATGTGCATGTATTAAAATGTTAGTTTTATGGGCATATCACTTGGTATCCAGCAAAGCATTCTTCATAACTGGCTAGTAAACATTTGAGTCTGAACTTAATTTCAGGCAATTTCTTGGAAAAAATGATTCTATGGAAACCCAGGCGTGTCCTGGATGAGAAAACATTTCTATAATACTCCTGTTTAATATAAAAAGTGAATTTTTATTCTTAGTTTCCCATTCCTTGTTTTCTCATTAAAAAGTGACAGTATTTCAGTAAAGAGGATATGTTCTATTGCAGCAGTAAGCCTGACTTGTTAACTCCAGAATATCCTTAACTGATTTTTTCCCCATAAAATGTAGATACCTCTCCTTCTCACTTTTAATTCTACACATCTCTTCTTTGTAGCACTCTTGTTACACTCTTGGGCATCTGTGTTCCACAAGGAACAGTTGTTGTAGTAGTAAAACAAAGGAGGAATTCTAGCCACTTCCCCAGCATTTATTGGCATGAAGCCCCTTGTGTGTTTTACTGATGTGCTATGCAAGTCAACCATAAGTCACATGCTATCTTCAAACACACATGCCCCTTAACCTGCATTGCTTTATGGAAATTAAAAGAGGCTTTTGTATCATTTAAATTAATGGGTGAACCTTTCCTAGAAAATAAAATTTGCTACAATTGTGGAAATATTGGTGAATCCTTCTTGTCTTGGGCCTGCCTGGGGATATGGATCACATGGGTGATACTACCAGTAAGCATATCCCTTTGTCTGGCTGTTTGTCCATCTGTCTGTCTGTCCATCCATCCATCCATCCATCCATCCATGGTCTCCCACAACTGGAATTCTTCTGGCAAGAGCCCTGTCTGATTTATCTCAGAATTCCCAGCAGCACCTTCAGAGGGATTTGTGCATTGCAGAAGCTCAATAACTCCTCTAGGTAATGATGAAAGTGCTTTTTTCTCTCAGCAATGCTGTGTGTTGGGGAGTGGGACAGAAAATAAGGAACTGTTTGTAACTCTAGGTTGCGTTCTCCCAGTTTCCTGACCTCTTGGAAACCCCATAACAGTGATGGACAAGGATTACGTTGGTGGTTCTGGCATTTAACAGCTTTTCTGCTGTGTGTATGTGTGTGTGTATTTGACTCTACAGGTCAGTTTTTGGGTTGTACGAGAAATTCTAACAGCACAGACTTTAAAAATAAGGGCAGAAATCCTGAGCCATTTTGTGAAAATAGCCAAGGTAAGCCATTTTATTATTTTTCTTTCTTTCTTTCTTTTTTTTTTTTGTCTCCAAAAAATGTGTTTCCTCAGAATGGCCAAAAGGTGGAAATGGCCCAAGTTTCCATCAATAGATGAATGGATAAACAAAATGTGGTATATCCATACAATGAAATATTATTCAGCCATAAAAAGGAATGAAGTACTAGCATGTGCTACAACATGGATGAACCTTGAAACCATTAAGCTAAATGAAATAAGCCAGACCCAAAAGGACAAATATGATATAATTCCACTCATAGGGACAGAAAATAGATTAGAGGCCACCAGGGCCTGGGGAACATGGGAATAGGGAGTTATTGCTCCATGAGTACAGTTTCTGTTTTGGGTGATGAAAAAGTTTTGGTAGTGAATGTTGTTAATAGTGGCACAACATTTTAAATGTAATTAATGCCACTGAATTGTACACTTAAAAATCGTTAAGATTGCAAATTTTGTTATGTATGTGTTACCACAATTTAAAAAATGAAAATGGAGACAGTTAAGATAAATATTAAGGCAGCAATTTCAGAGTTAGTAAGTGGAAAAAAATGTGTTTCCTCAGTATGTTGGGCATCCTCATGTGGGAGCTGCTTTGCTCTGGATTCATGAGGGTGGCTGTAAGATCAGCCTGGCTGCCCATCTGGTCTGTGCATGCATTGGCAGCATGCCTCTCCACACCATACATTTGGCAGCCAACTATTTTTCTTATGTGAGCTTTCACAGAATCTCCATGAGATACCAGGAGCTACCCTTAGAAGCCATTTATACTCCTGTGTCAGATTTAGCTAGTACTGGAGGTTGATGAATTTTTAGTAAGGAGCAGTGCCTGTGATACTAATATCCTGAACAATTTTGTCTCCAGTCAGCAAAGCCCATTTCCACCGCATCCTGAGTTTAAGGTCTGGGGCAGATGACCCTGTTGCCCCCACCCCTGCCCCTGGCCTCATAGATTCTGTCTTTGCTAGTTGTTGGCACCAGGCTTATTTATGTCTATTCCCCTCCTTTCTCCTCTTCTTCCTTTAACCCTGCTAGCCTAGGCTCCCTCTTTATGGGGCTGCTCTCATAAATTACAGGGTCCTCTGGTCTGCTTCTCCCCTTATAGTGCTCCTAACCACCATGGCTTGCCTGACTCTCAGCAGCAGCATTGTTCTGTCTGGTCCAATACTTACTTTGTGTGTGTATGTGGTGTCTTCCCATCTAGATCCTAGGGAAGCTAGCATTTACTGAGGCCCCTTATGAGCCGCACCCTAGCAGCTGTTTTACTGACATGACCTTATTGAATGCTCACAGTAGACTTGCAGGATAGACATTATTATTCCCATTTCTAGAGGAGGAAGCAGAAGCTTAGAGAGGTGAAGTGCCCATGCCAGGATGCTCCACAGCTAGTTAGTGGCAGAGCAGAAGTTGGACCCTAGGTCCCTGCCTTCGGGGGAGCTACTTTACTCTCACAGGAAGGTTAAGTGTATCCATAGGTAAGTCTGTTAGAGACAACAGCCACGTTTTACATCCTGTGCATTCTCCTGAAGTACTTGGAACCATGCTGGGCTTAATCATACTTGCTGCTATTGGTCAATTCTTTGCTGGGTCACAAGAGAAAGCGAGACATGGTTCTAGCCCTCATGGGGCTTTCAGTTGGAAATGAGTTTATGGTCTTCACCCAGGGAATCCAAAATGACCCCTCAATCTCTGCCCTCCTTCCTCATGGTGGATCATCATGCTTGCACTGTGTCCTGGGTATGTTCTTGTGCAAGCCCCTTCCCTGGGCCTCGGTTTTCCCATCCATAAATCAAAAGAGGTAGGTTAGATAATCTCCCACAGGCCTTTCAGCTCTAAAAAGAAACTCTGTGACAGGCATGGTAATTCAGATGCATAGAATGAAATTCAGTTCACTCATAGAATCTATTCTTATAGGATACAATTACAGAAGGTTACAAGATATATGAAATGAAGCATTAACTTGTGTGGTAAGGGAGAAATTTCTGTGTAGGAATGAAGCTATGAGGAACAGGCATAAGGGTTTTTCATTTATTTATTCATTTTACTAGGCCCTACTTTGTGCTGGGTGCTGTACTAAGTACTGGGGATATGATGGTGGAAAACTAGGTCCCTGCTCCTAGGAAGCACATGCTCCAGGGTGAGACAGGAGCAAGTAAAAAGCAAGTACAATCCAGTGTGCTAAGGATATGCCAAGACTCCTGTGGGAACACAGGAGAGGGGTCCCTAACCTCCCTAGATTTGGGAACATGGTCAGGAGAGGCTTACTAGAAAAAAGTGTCATCTGAGCTTGAAAGAACCCAAGACAAGCAATCGGGGAGGAGAATCTTCCAGAAAATAGAGACCCACATTGTACTGACCATGCATTTGTGCCAGATGCCAGTCTAGGCAATTTACAGCACTGTCTTATGTAGTGTAGGTACCACAGTTACCTTCCTTGGCTTAAATACAAGGACGACATCAAGACTCAGAAGGGTTAGGTGACTTGCCAAAGGACACACAAGTAGTGGGAGTTGGGACTGCAACCTGGTCTTTTGATTACATAGAGCCTGCTTGCTAACCCAAACTTCAATCACTTCCAAGAATGTGAAATGGGACCCCAGTCCTGTTAGCAAGTTTCTCTCAGCATAAAACCAAGAACAGAACAATTACATTTTTCTGCACTTCCTTTCACATGTGTCTCATTCTTTTGACCTCCATGGTTAGGAGCATGTCTGAGACTGAATTGAATCCAAATGTTCTCACTACTTTGGGGTCTGGTTCAAAGGAGCATGGTCAAGTGATTGGGAAGCCAGGGTATTGTCTTCCTAGCTGAGAGAGACTGTACAGATTGATAACATCCTTCCTCAACCTCTCATTCTGGGCGTTAAGGTAATCACAGAAGACCTGCATTAATATTTTTGGCACAGCCAGGATTATAGTTTACAAAAGCCTGCTGGGATGGTGTTTAGATTCCTCTAAAAAAAGAACATAAAGGACATTATCACATCTTATCCCAAGCCATGTTTCTGTTCCCACAACCAGACTAGTTAGCTTGTGAAATTTTGCAAATATTTTAGATGCAGACTCACCTTTTTACAATTTGAGAGAAAAAGAGTGTTTGGTTTGCATGAACTTCCTGGAACTATATTTTCTACATGTGATAATTTTAAGTGTAACTGAATTTCATAAATATGACATTTGGTAACACTTGAGTATGTTTTTCTGTTGTTTATAGCAGTAAAATAATCTGTTCCATATCTTCTTTCAGAAACTTCTAGAACTCAACAACCTTCATTCTCTCATGTCTGTGGTGTCAGCGTTACAAAGTGCACCCATCTTCAGACTGACAAAAACCTGGGCTGTAAGTTAATCTTCCTACATCTATGTCTTTGATTTTAGCTGTCATTTCATTGGTGAAGTTCTTCATTCCTTAAGTCCCAGAAGGCTTTCTCTGATTTTACCTATGACAGAGAATTACTGAGGATTAAAGAAATATTTCCTGGGCATGCTTTCTCCTTCAATGACTTTAGCCCCATTTTAGTACAAGGAAATAGTGAGGGCACTGACGTGGCTGGGGTGAAAGCCCTGTAGAGTGGGCTTTCCTGGATCCTGCAATATCATGCATAACAGCTGGGTGAGCAGCTTCTGCCCTCCACTTAGCCAGTATTCTTCTCTGGCAGGCCTCAAATTGCCCTTGGGAAGGGGGAAGGTCTTCAGGCTGATGGCTTGCAGCTGTCCTGGGTCTGTGGCTATATAGCTAAGAATTTCTCTGGAGAAACCTGTGATCCTCATGTAGGGAAAAATGACTTTTTTTCCTTGAAGGCCATGGATAATTTCAGCTCAGAGGTGGAGTCTGAGTGTTACATAATTGAGTCTGTAGGAAAGTTTTTCTGCTGTAAAAATACTTTAAAAATATCTCAGACCTCTTTATCCTCCTTAGGTTGGCTCAGTGCCTAACATGGGAGAATATGCTATTTCCATAGCTCATTAGCATTCACCTCCTGGCCTGCCTGGTCCAGGGTCTTTCCCAGCCACACCACCCAAGCCTTTCAAGACCTGTTTATGTCCCACAGAAACCAAAGAAACTGTATGGAATTGTCAGATGTGCTTCTGCAACTGATTTCTGAACTTCTCTCTGCCAGTGCATGGGGCTGGGTTTTTTCATACTTGACTAGTTAATGGGCCTTTAAAATATTTAGGTATTATGTTGTAGGTGATCAGAAATGAGTCTTGATTCTTTAGGTTGCAATTTTCAATAGCTCTAACCCCACTCAGGAAAGTAGAATGAGAAGTGGTAGCCTGGACTAAAAAAAACTAGATTTGTGTTCAGGTGTCATTCAAAGCATGACTTGCATAAGTCACTTTCCTTCTCTGGGACTCATTTTTCCATATCTACTTAGAGAGGCTGGCTTAGAGTAGTGGTTTGTATTATTGCTTTGTAGAGCCCTAGGGGTTCTTTGGAGCTTCCTTGGGGAGCCAGCAGGGGCTGGGGGAGAGAGTACCAAGCAGACAGCTTGAACACTGCCTCCACCAGAGCAGCTCTGTTTTTATCAGTTTTACGTACTGGGCTTCTTGGTGAATTTCATTTGAGCAGTGGCTTTGGAGGTTGAAAGCAAGTTTGGAAGCCACTTGTCTCTGCAATTGCTGCCAGCCCTGTGCTTCTCTGAGTCCATCCAAACAGTGAGATGTTTTAAAAAAGTTGTTTGGAGATTGTTTTTCAAATGGATTTTCCATGATTTAGATACTATTATTGTTTCCTGGATTGCTGGGAACTATGTGAAGACCCTGAAGTATGAATTTAGAATCTTCTCATAATGCATTGACCTTACTGTCAGTAATATTGTAGCACTTAATGACCTTTATATGCTGCATAGTCGGTGAGGGCAAAAATAGTGAATTAAGGGGCAGAGGGGTATCTAAGGGTCCTGCACAGAGCTATAACCCACTTAGTGATGGGACAAGGCCCACTGATGAAGCTTTGGCCAGCGTGCTCCAAATGACGCTGTATTGTGTCCAGGAGAGTAGGGCAGTGTCAGGCCAAAACAATACCCAGGACCACTCTGTTTGGCTTGATAGAGCACTGCTGCTATTATAATAAATCTCTTACAGTTGTCTTATATGGACTATCCACCCAGGACCCATTCGAAAGCATGGACCTCCTCACCTCGCTCACTTCCAGACCATGTAGGTCAACTGCTCTTCCTTATTGATTTGTGGAAATAAAAATAAATTTGTCAGCACTGCCCTAAGAGCTTTATATATATAAATTCATTTTATCATGATAGGTATATACCCATAAGACAGGTATTGATATTATTCTCATTTACAGATGAGGAAACAGAGGTACAGAGAGGTAGACTAATTTACACAGGACCCCACATCTAAGTAACAGAACTGGAATCAAATCCAAGCAGTCTGATTTGAGTCCACCTTCTAACCACCACCCTCTACTGATCTGAAAATAAGAAGGACAATTCCAGCCTATTACCTGTCACTCAAACAAGAGAGGAGCTCTTTTTCTCTCTCTCTCTATCCAAAGTAAGAACTTGGAAGACGAGGTCAGTAGATTGTCGATGCCTCTCTAGGCCTTCAAGCCTCTATTTTGGCTGCAGCTACTGCTGGCCTAGCATCTGGTCTCTGGAGTTCACAGAAAGGGAAGTCAGAGGAGGGCCCATCAAGGAGGGAACACATAGCGGTTAGAGAGCAGTAGCCAGCCCTTGAAACTGCCTAACAAGATTCTGCTGACCTCTTACTCCTTGGATAGTCCAAGCCATGGCTTCTGTTGCTCCTCTAATCTCCTGGGATTGGCTTGTGCCTCTGCCACCTCAGTGGGCATCTAGCTGGTGGGAGCTATGGAGATGCCAGGGAGCTGAGATTACATGTCACCAAAGAACAGGGGATACAGGGCAACACCACATCCCTTTTCTTCTTCTGAAATACCTCCCCATTGCTTCATAAGGGCTGAGAACCGGGCTGTTTCCCTGGTGACTGAAGACCACTTACTAGGACAAATGTGGATTGAGGCGGCATCCTAAGCAATAAGAGTGGCAACTGCCAAACTGTTGTGTGAGGGGAAGGGGAGGGGTTGGTTTGACACATAGTGTATGGATTATAACATGAGGTCTCCAAGGTCATTTCTAGGGGAGCTGTTTATTTCTTGGTGAACCCACCATTCAACCTTTTATTTCCCCTCTTACCTACCTGTCCTGTTAAACCAAAAAAGTGGTTGACACGGAGAATTTGGGAAATTTCTTCCCCTCTTACCCACCTGTCCTGTTAAACCAAACAAGTGGTTGACACAGAGAATTTGGGAAACAAAAGGGGGCAAACTCATCATGTTTCTCATTCATCTGAATCACCCCCAGACTCAGTGGAATAGACTCCATTGTCCATATTTCTGAAGCTCTCTCTCCACACTTGTCACCACACATGGCATTTGCACTGCAGTTTTTGTTTACATGCTGCTTTCCCCTTTTGACTACTGTATTCCTTTGTGATAAGACCTTTCCCTTTATCCCTGGTACCTGGCTTAGTATATGTTTGTTGTTTTCAATTGTGTTGCGCTGTGTTGAATTGCCTCCTTCTTTTGCTTATAATTTCCTGGTAATGAGGTATTGCCATAGAAATGTTTCCAAAAAAGAGTAGTTTCTTCTCTCCCCACTTGTTCCTTGAGCTGAGATTGATGGGACCTAATGGGGCCTACAGAACAGGAAGGAAATAGGAGGCACTGGAGGCACTAGCCATAACAACCCAAAAGGTCAGGGCTTTTATAGTCCTCATTTTGCAGAGAAGAAAACTGAAGTTCTAAGAGGGGAAGTGACCTGTCCAAGATTGCACAGATGATGAGTACAGAGCCAGTGGATGTAGCCTTGCCCCTTCCAGACCCACAGTCCTTCTTCTTGGCCACTCTGCTGGATAGCTTGTTAATAGAATCAGGCTGGGCACAGGGCGGGAGAAATAAGTACACATGCTGCTTAGGAAATAGGGCTGGAGAAATGAGGCTGGCACATAGATGCTAGGGGACAATGCATGGATGGCTTTCTGAGTATTGTCCCTGGAGGTTGCATTGAAATCCTAGATGTCTGGTGATTTAGTTTGCTAGGCTGCTGAATGCAGATACTGTAAAATGGGTTGGCTTTTAACAATGGGAATTTATTAGCTTACAAGCTTACAGTTTTGAGACTGTGAGAATGTCCAAATCAAGTCATCATCAAGATGATGCTTTCTCCCCAAAGACCAGCTGCTGGCGATTCTTGGGTCCTCTGCTACATGGCAAGACATATGGCAGCATCTGCTGGCCTCTCCCTTCTCTTCCAGGTTTCTTTGCTTTCAACTTCTTTGTTCTGTGGCTTTTTTTCTCTCCGTGTATTCATCCTGTTTAAAAAGAACTCCAGTAAGAAGATTAAGACCCACCCTGGGCCATGCCTTAACTGAAGTAACCTCATGAAAAGATCCTACTTACAATGGGTCTCACACCCACAGGACTGGATTAACTTTAAGAACATACATTTCTGAGGGTACATACAGTTTCAAACTACTACTTCTGGGAAATTGGGCAGAAAGGGGTCACAGTTGTTGGAGGAGACCTGTCACTTGGTTATACCATGTATGACTTCCAGTGAAGGCTATTATTAGGCAGCCAACCAACTTGCCAGTTGGTCCTTAGCTCTAGAGTAGGTCAGCCTGTTGGCCTGTCCATGGCTGACTTCTGAGTGCCAGGAACTGGGTGAGCTGGGACAGGACAAAGACTGATACTAAGCATAGGCCTGCAAACAGTAGGCCCTTAATAAATGCAGGCTGGATTTTTTAATATTTTTTTTAAATTTAATTTCCATGGCTGACCTGGAAAAACACAGACAGGGCCTGATTTATCCCAGCACTGGGGCCACTTTGCAATATTGGCTGCCTCAAAGCCATGAAATCTAAGCAAGAAGTTGTATTGGCCAATTCTGATTTCCTGAGTACACATCACCATGTGGCTCTCATTCATTCCACAAATTAAATATTTATTGAATGTCTCCGTTCTGCCAGGCACAGAGGCTATAGTCAAGGCCTCTGTCCTCATGGACTTTTATGTTATTCAGGGAAGACAGACACTTTATTCATGGAGAATAAACATATGCCTAGTCTGGCAGGCACAAGAAGTGATTGATAAATGATTGGGTGCCTTTTTAAGAATGGGTTTTCAGGGAAGGCCTCTCTGTGAAGGTGCCCTTTAAATCAAGACAAAAAGGAGCCAGCCATGCCAAGATGAGGGGAAGAGCATTCCAGGCAGAGGGAAGAGCCACACAAAAGCCTACAGTGGGGGGAAGCGGGTGTGGCTCAATCGATAGAGCTCCTGTTTACCATATGGGAGGCCCCGGGTTCGCTTCCTGGGGCCTCCTTGTGAGGGCAGGCCGGCCCGCGCGGCGCGGTGGGCTGATGCAGCAGGACCTTGCAGCAAGGGGGAGATAAGCAGACACAGAAAAAACACACAGCAAAATGGACACAGCAAACACAAGCAGCAAGGGGGGGGATAAAGAAATAAATAAATCTTTAA
>JAQZBX010044495.1:0-21344 GCA_029593785.1 Cabassous unicinctus
TTACGTCATCATCTTGCTGCATGGCTCCCGGGGCCTGGCGGCTCACCAGCACACAGAGCCTGGCAGCCCATGTGCCTTTTATATATATATATATATATTTATTTTACCGGGAGGTCCCGGGGACCGAACCCAGGTCCCTCCATATGGCAGACGGATGCCCAACCATTTGAGCCACATCCGCCCCCCCATGCTGTTTTGATTACTGTAGCTTTGTGATACATTTTAAGATCAGGAAGAGTGATTCTTCCAACTTCATTCTTCTATTTACATATAAATTTGGTGATTGGCTTTTCCATTTCTCAAAGAAGATTGTTGAAATTATGATTGGGATTGCATTGAATCTATGAATGGTTTTGGGTAGTACTGACATCTTAATGATATTTAGTCTTCCAATCCATGAATATAGAATATTCTTCCATTTATATAGGAATTCTTTAATATCGTTTAGCAATGCTTTATCATTTTCTGTGTTTAAGTCCTTTACATCCTTGGTTAGACATATTCCTAGATATTTGATTCTTTTAGTTACTATTGTGAATGGAATTTTTTTCTTGATTTGTTTTTCTGATTGTGTATTTCTAATTGCTATTGGCCACACAAAACTGCTCACTAAATTATAGCAAAACAACCAGAACATTTTTTACAGGTATAAATCTGAAAAATCAGTAAATGAGAATCTGTGGTTGCCAGAAGTGTTCTTCAAAATTTATAAAGGGGGAAATTGTAGGTAGGATAATGTTTTGAAATGCAAAATATCTGACTCATAGTAGAGATGAAGAGCAGTGAATGACCCATGAGAGAAACTTATCTTATTGTTCACAACACAGGGCAAGATAAAATTCAAAACTGATAAGGCACCAGGCACCTCAAAGCAAAACTACTTTAATGAGGGTGAGTCATGGTGCCACTCAGGGAAATGAATCCGGTGCCCACAAGCTCAATCTTCTTTGTAATTAGTCTTTTTTTTTCTCTTTTAAATTAAAACTAAAGTCAGGTAACAACTAATGTCCCAGTAGAACAAATTCAGCCAAATGGAAATATACAGGGGCCTAAGAAGTACAATAAAAATATCAAAGGGATACAGCCCTCTCAGCAAGGAAAAAAAAAAAAAAAAAAGAGAACCATCACTTTAAGTGTAATGTCATGCCTGCTAACCCCAAAGGACTACTAAATGCTTTTAATGTGTCCTCTATTCCTGCTGATCTTGATATTTTATCACCATGGAATAACTACAGTAGATTTTTCTCAACTTTAAAGTATCCGAGGCCCTTTTTTCTGCTCAAGCCAGAAAAGTGAGGAATATCCCTGTCTCCTCCCATCTCCTTCCTCTTTAGCTTCCTAACCAGTCACAAGTCCTGTGGGTTCAAGATTCGAAACATCTCACTTCTCTTTCCCCAGAGCTACAGTCCTGATCTAAGCTTCACTGATCCTCTCTAAAGCAACATAACTCCCTGATCCTGTCTTGCTCCCTTTAAGCAAAGCAACAGCACAGCTAGAATGATCTTGTAAAACTACAAATTGAATATCACTCCCCTGCTTAAAACCTTAAATTTCCCATCAGGTCACTGCAAGTGCAAGCCTATATGAACCTTTGTGAGGAATTTGAAGAAAAGGTAAACCCCCTCCAGGATAAGCAGAGAATGAGCCAGATCTCCATCCAGATTAGCCATGTGGCCAGACTTTCCATGCAGTGCAGAAAGTGAAAAACCCTTTGTCCTTAGAATAAGGCCCTTTACATTCCGGTCTCTGTCAATCTGTGGTCACTTCTTGTCATTCTTTTACTCATTCTTTCTGATCCCACTATCCTGGATCAGTTTCACCTCCTTGAACATATCACGTTCTCATTTACATCTTTGCCAAACCTCATACTGTTTGGAAAAATCTTTCCTCCTCTCCACCCAGACAACTTCTGCTCATTCTTCAGGTCTTGGCAAAAATAATATAGCCCCTCATGGGACTTCTCAGAACCCCTCAATTGGAATGAGTTTTCTTCCAATACATTCCTAGAGCACCTAAAAATGGTCTTTCATAACACTCATTAAAATTTATTGAAATTACTGGTATAAAGTTCTCTTATGAACTCTAAATTTGATGAGAGCAGAAATTTTGACTGTTCCCTGCTGTATCATCCATGTATAAAAATGAGTCTGACACTCAGTGGATGCTCAAGTAATATTTATTGACTGAATAAATAATTAAATGAGTGGAAAATTCCTAAAACCCTTGTTGTAGCATGGTGTAGTAGAATAAGTTCTGTAAGAAGATGTAGGTTCTAGTCCTAACTCTGCCACTAAATTACTAGTTGTAGACATTAACCATGTTTCCTAACCTTTATGAAGTCTTGCTTTCCTCATCTCTAAAATGGTGATGATACCATCTGTACTATCTATAAGGTTGTCATGAGGCTCAAAGGAGGTGAGAAGGGAACAATTAATACTTGTTGAACGTGTACCATGTGCAAAGCTTTATGCTAGGTCATGCCATCTACATTATCTCAAAAGAAAACAAAGAGTCTTTGAGATGTTGTTATTTACCCAAAGATCATTGCTAAGTGGCAAAACAAAGACTTAAGGCCATATACATCAGGCTCCAAAGTCTCTGATCTATTTCTTATTCTCTTCTTTCCATCCACATCATGTTCGTCCAATATCCATCTGATAATTCAAGTTATAAGACAAGTATTTATTTGTTCTGTGAAACCATCTAATATTTCCCCTTTAAATCATATTCAGATTTGTATTTCAGTGCTGTTAATTTCATCCACAATGCTGTTCTACTATCACCACCATCCATTGCCAAAACTTGTCTAGCATTCCAAATAAGAACCCTATACATTTTAAGCTGTACCTTCTATTCCCTATCCCTACCTCATCACCTGGTAAACTATATTCTAGATTTTGGCTCTATGAGTTTGTTTATGCTAATTGTTTCAAATACGGAGATCATACAATATTTGCCCCCTTTTCTCTGACTTATTTCAGTCAACATAATGTCTTCCTGGTTTATCCACGTTGTCACATGTACCAGGACTTCATTCTTTTTAATGGTTGAGTAATATTCCAGTGTATGTATATACCACCTTCAATGTTAATGGACACTTGGGTTGCTTCCATCTTTTGGGAATTGTGAATAATGCCACCACGAACATTGGCGTGCAAATATATGTTGGAGTTTCTGCTTTCAGTTCTTTTCAGTACATACCTAGTAGTGGGATTGCTGGATCATATGGTAGTTCTATACTTAGCTTTCTAAGGAACTGCATGCCATCCACAGCAGCTGCGCCATTTTACATCACCACCAGTAATGAATGAGTATTCCAGTTTCTCTGCATCCTCTCCACATCTCATTGTTTTCTGCTTTTTAATAGCAGCTATACTAATGAAATGGTATCTCACTGTAGTTTAGATTTGCATTTCCCTGATGGCTAATTATGTTGGACATCTTTTTATGTGCTTTCTGGCTCTCTTCTTTGGAGAGATGTCTGTCCAAGTCTTTTGCCCGTTTTTCAATTGGATTGTTTGTCTTTTTGTTGGTAAGTTGAAGGATTTCTTTATATATTCTGTGTATTTATACATAATCAGATATGGGGTTTCCAAATATTTTCTCCCATTGTGTAGGTTGTCATTTTACTTTCATGATAAAGTTCTTTGAGGAACAAAAGTTTTTACTTTTGATGCTGTCCCATTTATCTATTTTTTCTTTTGTTGCTTGTGTTTTGGGTATAAAGTCTAAAAAAGCATTGCCTAACATGAGGGTCTGAAGATGCTTCCCTATGTTTTCTTCTAGGAGTTCGATAGCTCTAGATCTTATATTAAGGTTTTTGATCTATTTTGAGTTGATTTTTGTATATAGTTTGAGGTAGGTGTTTTAGTTTTCTAAAGCTTCTGGGAGCAATATACCAGAAATTGGGTGACTTTTACAATGGAGATTTATTAGATTAAAAGCTTACAATTTTGAGGCTGTGGAAGTGTCTAAATCAAGGCATCATGAGCAGATCCTTTATCCCTGAGCCATAGCTGTGGGCAATCAGGCACATGGTGATGTCTGCTCATCTCTCACCTCTCCTCTGGGCCTCATGGCTTTCAGCTTCTGGCTAAAGTGGCAAACTCTCAGCTTCTGTGTTCCATTGATTTCAGCTTCTGGCTCCCAGGGCTTCTCTCTCAGCTCCTGGGTTCCTCTCTGTCTCTGCAACTTTTTTCTGTGTATCTGTAGCTTTTTATTACTCTGTTTATAAAGGATTCCAGTAAAAGAATTAAGACTCACTTTGGGCCATGATTCTACTCAAAGACCCTTAGCTGAAGTAATTTAATCAAAAGCTTCTACATACAATAGGTTTACATGCACAGGAATGGACTAGCTTTAAGAATAGGATTTTAAGGGGTCTACAAAAGCTTCAAACAGGCACAGTAGGAGTCCTCCTTTTTTTGCAATGGAGATCCAGTTTTCCCAACACCATTTGGTAAAGAGACTATTCTTTCCCAGTTGGGTGGTCTTTTCCACCTTGTCAAAAATCAGTTAGCCATAAATATGAAGGGTGATTTCTGAACTCTCAATTCTATTCCTTGGTCTATATGTCTGTCTTTGTGCCATTACATGCTGTTTTGATTACTGTGGCTTGGTAATGTTTTAAGATAGGGAAGTGTGAGTCCTCTAACTTTACTCTTCTGCTTCAAGATGGCCTTAGCTATACAGGGTCTACTATTACCCTTCCATATAAATTTGATGATTGGCTTTTCCATTTCTGCAAAGAAGGTTGTTGGAATTATGTCAGGGATTGCATTGAATCTATAAATTGCTTTTGGTAGTATTGACATTTTAACGCTATTTAGTCTTCCAATCCATGAACACAGAATATCCCTCCATTTATTTTGGTCTTCTTTAATTCCTTTTAGGAATGATTGTAGTTTTCTGTGTACAAGTCCTTTACATCTCTGATTAGATATATTCCTAAATATTTTATTCATTTATTTACTATTGTGAATGGAATTTTTTTCTTGATTTGTTCTTCTGATTGTGTATTTCTTCTGTATAGAAACATTACTTATTTTGGGGTGTTTATCTTGCAGCCCATCACTTTGTTGAATTTATTTATTAACTCAAGGAGCTTTGTTGTGGAGCTCTGCCTGCCTACTTCGATACCATCTTCCTTGAACTTCATCCAGTTCATTTTTAATTTCATTTATTAATTATTATTTCCTTCCCATAAGATTTTTCTATATATGCCTTCAAATTCTTCTTTTTTTAAAATATACATTTTTATTTTTTAAATGATACTTAGATTACAAAAATGTTACACAAAAAATATAGGGATTCCCATATGCCCCACTCCCCACACCTCCCACACCCTCCCACATAAACAACATCCTTCGTTAGTGTGGCACATTCATTGCAATTGATAAATGCATCCTGGGACATTGCCACTGACCATGGACCAGAGTTCACATTGTAGTCTATACTCTCTCACATAGTTCTGCATGCTATGGGACAATATAAAATGGCCTATATCTGTCTTTGCAATGTCATTCAGGATGATTCCCAAGTCCCAAAAAAGCCCCCATATTACAACTGTTTTTCCCTTTCCCTACCCCCAGATCCTCCAGTGGCCACTGCCTCTATATTAATGTTGTAATTTCTTCCATTGCTAGAATCACAATATGTCTATAGTAAAATACCTGTAAGTCCACTCTAGTCTACAGTTCATTCCCCAATCCTGAGAATTCTGGGATGGTGAAGTCCATTCCACCTCTAATGAGAGGGGGTTTTGATCCTATATGGACTCTCTTGCTTGTGCTCACTCAGTGTCTTCTTGATGTCCTTAATCTCTTTAGTTATCTCAATGATTTATTAAGGAGATTTGTTTGAACATCTATGATTAGTTGTCTCAACTCCTTTATGTCATCTGGAGTCTTAGTTTGTTCCTCTGTATGGGCCATATCTTCGTGTTTCTTGGTATGGATTGTAATTTTTTGTCAGTGTCTTGGCATCTGATTTACTAGATGTATTTATTCATGGCCTCTTTTCTCTCTTTAGTCTGGAGCTTTCTCTTTGATTAGCTTTATGCTACAGGTTTGATACTTGGTTCAACTTAATTTGAAACTTTACAGTGGCTCATGTTTAGGCAATCCAAATTTTTTCAGTTCTTTTTCATCTGTTTCTTGCTCTTTTTCCCTTGCTGGTTGCACAATAGGAGCCAAGAATGTGGTTGGTACTTTAAGCCGTAAGAGCTGAAACTACCTGTGTTGCCCTAGGAAACTATGAAGCTTCTCCTGCCTTTCTCCTCTGTGAGAGGTAGAGATAGCACTGCAGCCATGTGCAGTAATCCAAGCTGTGCAGCCTAAGATGATCTGTAGTTGCCCAGAGAGACTGATGAAGCTCCTGCCCCTTCCTCTCCTTCCTGGGATGGAGATGGAGCCAGAGGTACAGGCAACACACTAAGCCATGTGTGTCAAAACTGACCACAGTTGCCCAGGTGGACTGATGAAGCACCGGCCCCCTTCTCCCCTGCCAAGGTCAGGAATGGAGCCTCTGGTGTACCCAGCAGTCTAGTCTGTGCAGGCTGAAAGTGACTGCAGTTGCCTGGAGAGGGTGAGGGAACACTGTCCCTACTCCTGCTCTGTCAGAGGCATGGATGGAGCCATAGACATGTCCAATAATCTAGTTCATGCAGACCAGAGAGACTTAGGAGGCACTATTCCTCCTCCTGCCCTGTCAGGGGTGGGGATGGAGTCAGAGATGTTTCCAACAGTCTAGTCCATGAAAGCTGAAAGCAGCTGTAGTTGCCTGGAGAGACTGAGGGAGCACTGTCCCTTCTGCCCTTTCAGGCATGCTGAGGCATCCACAGAGTGTCAAGCACTCTAGTCCGTGTGAGCCGAAAGCACTGCAGTTGCCTGGAGAGGTTAAGGAAACACTGCCTTCCTCCTATCCTATTGAGGAAGAGATGTATCCACAGGTTTCCCCACCATTCTAGTCCATGTGGTCTGAAAGCACCTGCAGTTGCCTGGAGAAGCTGAGGGCACACTATCCCTCCTACTTCCCTGTCAGGGGAAGGGATGGAGCCAGAGATTTGTTCAATAATCTACTTGTGCTGGCTGAAAGCAGCTGCAGTTGCCTAGAAAGGCTGAGGGAGCACTATCCCTTCTGCCCTGTCAGAGATGGGTATGGATCCCCAGGAGTGACCAATACTCTAGTCTGTGTGGGTTGAAAGTGCCTGCAGTTGCCCAGAAAGGCTGGTGGAGGTCCTCCCAGCTTCCTCCCTGCGGGAGGTGGGGCTGGAGGCTAGGTGTAGCAGTTTGGCATTATCTATGAATTCCAAAAATAGATATTGGATTATGTTTGTAAACTGGTTTGTTCCTCTGGGCGTGATTAAATTATGATTAGGGCTTTGATTGGGCCACATCAGTAGGGCGTTGAGCCCCGCCCCTTGGTGGGTGGAAATCAAAGATAAAAGACATGGCAAAGGACAGAGTTGAAGTTTTTGAGTTGAAGTTCTGATGCTGAGTTTTAATGCTGGAACCCGGGGAAGTAAGCACACAGAGGAGCTTGGTCGTGAGGAAGGAGAGAAGGCCCCAGGAAAAGAAACAAGTCATTCACCTGAAAGTCTACAGCTGGCCTTGTGGAGAGAGGCCAGGCTGAGCCCAGAGAGAAGCAAGCCCTGGGAAGAGAGGAATCCAGGAAGCCAGATCCCTCACAGAATTGGGTGAGGGAAGTAACTTATGCTTTATGGCCTGCTAACTGTAAGCTTCTACCCCAAATAAATACCCTTTATAAAAACCAACTGATTTCTGGTATTTTGTATCAGCACCACTTTGGCTGACTAATACACTAAGCTAGGGCTGCAATTCGGCTGTAGTGGGAAGAAGCTAGTCCCTACCTTCACTGTGATTTTCAATCAGCCCAGCTTCCCCTCATGCCAGGGGTGGAGTTAAAATGGAGGCTACAGGCCTCTTTCTGACTTGGATAGGTTCAAACTTTAGCTGTTCTTTTTTTAAATTTTATTTTGTACATTTAATAATTGAAAATATAACCGATTAAAAACTAAAAAGTAAACAGATGAATAAATATATACATTTCTCAATTAAATGTACTGGATACATATAAACTTTTTTTAAAATCAAACAATGTTACACAATATATTTGGTTCATAGTAATGCATTCATACAGTATTTGTCCTTTTGTGTCTGGCTTGCTTCGCTCAACATAATGTCCTCCAGGTTCATCCATGCTGTCATATGCTTTATGACTTCATTTCTTCTTACAGCTGCATAATATTTCATTGTGTGAATAGACGACAGTTTGTTTATCCATTCGTCTGTTGATGGACACCTGGGTTGTTTCTACTTTTTGGCAATGGTGAATAATGTTGCTATGAACATCAGTGTGCAGATGTCTGTTCGTGTCACTGCTCTCAGTTCTTCTGGGTATATACCCAGTACTGGTATTGCCGGGTCACGTGGTAAGTCTATATTCAACTTCTTTAGGAACTGCCAAACAGTCCTCCATAGTGGCTGTACCATTCTGCATTCCCACCAACAGTGAAGAAGCGTTCCTATCTCTCCACATCCTCTCCATCACTTGTGGTTCTCTGTCTTTTTAATAGTGGCCATTCTGATAGGTGTGAAATGATATCTCATTGTAGTTTTGATTTGCATTTCCCTAATCATGAGTGATGTTGAGCATTTCTTCATGTGTTTTTTTTGCCATTTGTATTTCTTCTTTGGAGAAATGTCTATTCAAGTCTTTTGCCCATTTTTAAATTGGGTCGTTTGTCTTTTTATTGTTGAGTTGTAACATCTCTTTATTTATCCTGGATATTAAACCCTTATCAGATATGTGATCTCCAAATATTTTTTCCCATTGAGTTGGCTGCCTTTTCATCCTTTTGACAAAGTCCTGTGAGGTGCAAAAGTGTTTAATTTTGAGGAGGTCCCATTTATCTATTTTTTCTTTTGTTGCACGTGCTTTGGGTGTAAGGTCCAAGAAACCACCACCTATTACAAGGTCTTGAAGATGTTTCCCTACATTTTCTTCTAGTAGTTTTATGGTCCTAGCTTTTATATTTAGATCTTTGATCCATTTTGAGTTGACTCTTGTATAGGGGGTGAGATAGGGCTCCTCTTTCATTCTTTTGGTTATAGACATCCAGTTCTCCCAACATCATTTGTTGAAGAGACTGTTTTTTCCCATTAGCGTGGGCTTGGTAGGTTTGTCAAAAACCAGTTGACTGTATAGGTGAGGGTTTATTTCTGAGTTCTCAATTCTATTACACTGATCGATGTGTCTATCTTCATGCCAGTACTATGCTGTTTTGACCACTATAGCTTTGTAATATGTTTCAAGGTCAGGCAGTGAAATTTCTCCCACGACGCTCTTCTTTTTTAGAATGCTTTTGGCTATTCGGGTGCACTTACCCTTCCAGATGAATTTGGCAATTGCCTTCTCTAATTCTGTAAAGTAAGCTGTTGGGATTTTGATTGGTATTGCATTGAATCTATAAATCAGTTTGGGTAGGACTGACATCTTCACGATATTTATTCTTCCAATCCATGAACACAGAATATCTTTCCATTTGTTCAGGTCTTTTTAAATTTCTTTTAGCATTGTTTTGTAGTTTTCTTTAGCTGTTCTTAAGACTGGACTTTAGCCAGCCAAATTTACTATTCAGTAGCTGAAATTGGTGCCTGCCTGTCTCCTTCTCCCGTTTTGGGGAAATGGAGCTTCCAACTCTTGCCACAGAATAGCTCCCAAGGCAGCTTGCACTGCCAGTGGGGGATACTCACCAGCCTGCACGGCATGGAGTGCTCTACTCACAAATCTTCACTGCAGATGGACAGTCTCCTTCCATTCTTCCAAAGATGTTGCAGGATGCTCTTCTCCTCTCCTGGGTCCCCCACACAGGTGATTTAGATAGCTGTGGCTGATAAGTAACTGCACTGTAGGATGAACTGACTCTTGGAGCTCCTTACTCTGCCACCATCTTGCCCCTCCCTTCCCATAAGTTTTTGTATGTTCAGTTTTATTCACTTCAAGATATTTTCTAATTTCACTTCTGATTTCCTCTTTAACCATTTGGTTGTTTTTAGAGTATGTTGTTTAATTTCCACATATTTGTGAGCTTTCCATTTCAACCTCTATTATTGATTTCTATCTTCATTTAATTGTGGTTGATGGGAGAATATATACTGTAAGATTTCAGTGTTTCTTAATTTATTGGGACTTGTTTTGTGATCCAACATATGGTCTGTCCAGGAGAATGATCCATGTGCACTTGAGAAGAATGTACACTCTGTTTTTGTTGGGTGCAGTGTTCTATGTATGTCTCTTAAGGTCTAGTTGGCTAGGTATATCATTCAAGACTTGTACTTCCTTATGATCTTCTGAGTAGATGTCCTATCCATTATCGAGAGTGGTGTCATAAAATCTCCTACTATTAATGTAGAACTGTCAAATTCTCTCTTTAAATCCGTTAGATTTTTCTTCATATATATTTTGGGGCTCTGCTGTTTGGTGGATATATATTTATAATTTTTAAATCTTCTTGTTGAATTGTCCCCTTTATCAGTCTGTAAAGACCATCTTTGTTTGTCATAATTGTTCTGATTTAAAGTCTATTTTATCAGATATTAGTATAGCCACCCCTGTTCTCTTTTGATTACTACTTGCATGATATATGTTTTTTGATCCTTTCATCCTCAACCTACTTGTATCTTTGACTTTAAGGTGAGTTTCTTGCAGACAGCATATGGTTGGGTCATGCTTTTTTACCCATTCTGCCAATCTCTGCCTTTTGACTGGAAAGTATAATCCATTTACATAAAAGTCACTACTGATAATGCAGAAGTTTCACCTGTCATTTTGTTATTTAACCTTTGTAATTCTTTTACTCCTCTTTTGTCCCTCACTTCCATTAATGCCTACTTTTAAATTTATTTGCTTTTCTCTGTTGTACCATATTGAGTGCCTTCTCATTTCTCTCTGGATATATTTTTCATCTGTTTTCCTTATAGTTATTGTATTAGTCAGGGTTCTCTCGGGAAACAGAATCAACAAGAGATATCTGTCAATAATATGAGATTTTAAAAGAGTCTCTCACGCGACCATGGGGATGCACAAGTCCAGGTTCCACAGGCAGGCTGCAAACCAGGGGCTCCGATGAAAGTCCGATGAAAGGTCCTTGATGAGTTTCTGGGAGAAGTTGCCTGTCCAACGACGAGCTGGGAATGCCCTTTTAAGGCATTCAACTGATTGGATAAAAGCATCACCCATTGATGATGTAATCTCCCTGATTGATGCAGATGTAATAGCCATCCATGCAGTAAACTCACTGGTGATTGAAGTCCATAAATGCTCTTGTATTACAATTATCCCAGTGCTTGCTGGAACAAACACCTGGACACAATTACCTGGCCAAGTTGATACATTAGCCTAACTATCACAGTTACCATGGAGTTAAAATTTATCATCCTCAATATATAACACTTTTATTTGGTTTGATACCACTTAATTCAATGGCATGCATATATACTTTTCCTATAGCCCTGACCCAACATTTTTTTGTACTTGCTATCACTTATAGATTTATACATTGTATGTCCTAAGACTGATTTATCATTACTTTTTATGCATTTGCATTTTAGCACTGGAGGGAAGTAAGAAGTGGAGTTACATACCAAACAATACAATATAATTATACAGGCATTTATAATTAATCAAATGGCTACCTTTACCACAGGTTTTTGCTACTTTATGCTGCTTTGAACCACTGTCTATTGTCCTTTCATTTCACTCTGAAGCAATGCTGGTAGGGCAGTTCTAGTCTCAATGAACTCCCTCAGTTTTTTGTTGTTGTTGTTGTTTTCATCTGAGAATGTCTTTCTCTCTCCTTCATTTATGAAATAGAGTCTCACTGGTTAAAAAATTCTTGTTGGGCAGTAGTTTTCTTTCAGCACTTTAAGCCTTCTTGCCTCCATGGTTTCTGATGAGAAATTGGCACTCTTGTATGTAACACATTGCTTTTCTCTTGCAGTTTTCAGAACTCCCTTCTTGTCCTTTGTATTCACTATTGTAATCATTATATGATGGGGTGTAGTTTTCTTCATGTTTATTCTCTGAGCTTCTTGGATGCACATATTCACATCTTTTGCTAATTTGGAAAGTTTTACGTCCTTATTTCTTTTAATATTTCTGCCGCTTTCTCTCTTTCTTCTTCTTCTGGGACTCCCATAATGCATATACTGGTGCACTTGGTGGTTTTACATACCTTTCTTAGGCTATTTTCACTTTTAGTAATTTTTTTCTTTCTGCTTCTCAGCCTGAATTTTTCAAGTGTCTTGTCTTTGAGTTCACTGTTTCTTTCTTCTGCCAGCATCCACCTGCTCTTGAAACCCTCCTGGACATTTTTCATTTCAATTATTTTGGTCTTCAACTCCAGTACTTCTTTTGGGTTCCTTTTTACAGTTTTTGTCTCTTTACTTAGACTTTCATATTGCTCATTTATTGTTTTCCTGATATCCTTTAGTTCTTTCTCTGTATTCTCCTTCATGTCCTTGAGCATTTTTAATATCATTTTTTAAAGGCTTTGTTTGGTATGTCCACGTTCTCATCTTTTTCTTGGTGTTTTCTACATCTTTATCCACTTCCTTTGATGGGCCATGATTTCCTGTTTCTTTGTTTGTCTTGTACTCTTTTTTGCACACTATACATTTTAATATTTACAAATGCTAACTCTGGGATTTATTCTTTGAGATGTCTGTTTCTTGGTTTTATAACAAGCTAGGGATAGGACAGATTTTTCTTGTGCTTTAGCCCTCCTATCAGGAAGGTCTGCCTAAGGTGAACACTGTGTGCAGGATTTTCCCTTTCTTTCTAGACCTGTGTATTGTCCTCAGGTTTTGCTTGTCATTGTTTTTGACTTCTGCTATTTACAGAATTTTGACCCCTCCATTTCCCAGAAGACTGAACTCCCTCTCCCAGGTGTTGAGAGCCATCCGGCCTTTGTCCCAGATTGTCTACCTGTATAGTTTTTATACTTATTTTATTTTCTCAAGCTGCTTTTACCTGGAGGGCAAATTCTGGGAGCAGTGTCACCCTGGTGAGGACTTTTGCAAGTCAGTCTTTTCCAGTCACAATAGGGCCAGGGACCCATGATGGGTGTACAGATGGCTCCAAAGTGTCCTGGGGAGGGAATCAGGAAGGGGAACAAATTCTTCTTTGGCTCCCCAAAATAAGCTTTCCTGGTCTGCCCAGCAAATGCAGCCCTTCTGCTAACTTTCTCCTGCAGGCCTGAGGGTGTGCTGTGTCTTTAAAACTCTACTGCCTCCATCTCTTTCCTGGAAATGTTGAAACAATGGCTGCTGTGGCCTTTGTTTGGGGTGGGGTTGATACAATGGCTGCTACCAACTTTATCTAGGGCAGGTTGAAACAATAGCTGACCTCAGTGATGGGTCACAGAGATCTGCTAATCAAAAGCCATCATCAGTGATCGGCTGTGCCCACATCTATTCTTGGGGAAGAGGATTTGTATGTCCTTGTCTGTAACCTAGCCAGGGGTTGGACCCCAATATGACCTGCTGTAGGTGTGGGGGATAGGTGCTGGTAGCTACCATGCGGAGAGAGTAATTTACTGTCCTTTTCCTTAGTTTATCAGCCTCTTCTTCCCACTCTTCCCTTGATGCTGTAGAGTATTTGTCTGGCCTCTGGAGTTTCAAAATAATTGTTTCAGACAACCCCTGCCTGTTTAATAGTTGTTTGGTGCAAGGACTGGGTCCTGGAGCTCCTTACCCTGCTATCTTCCCCTGAAGTCTCTCCCAATATCATTAGATTTTAATTATTTTTCCACCACAGCATTTTTTGGGGAAGGAACCATGACTTTCTACAAATGAATCCCCACTATTTTACCAGGATATTGGCACCTTATAAATATTAAATGAATATTTTTAAATGAATGAACATACTTTATCTGGTATTTCTTATAAGTTTGATAATGTAACTCATTTTTGCTTAGTGCTTATAAATAGTTTTACATTTTAATTATAACCAATCAATAATTCAGGCCCCAACTACAATAGCTCATATGTTTGAGGTTGTCAAGATAGTATTATGAACATTTGACCCCACTATTTATCAAATGATAGAGACTTAGTTTCAGATAAATATATTAATGATTTTTTTAAGTAAAGTAGCACTAGTAATTGTCTGAAAGGGAATATACCAAGTTTGTGGTATGGAAAAATGATTCAGGCTCATTTTGTATTTGATATTCTAGTTTTAGTTTCCTATATGGCAACTGCAGGATGCAAATATATTGTTGTTAAATAGCAAATTACTTAGCTTAGAGAACTTGACATATTATTTATTAGAATGTTGTCCTGTTCAAGAGGATTATAACTAAGAGTAGAAACAAAACCCAGTAGCAAACTAAAGGCCTACAGAACATCAGTGGATTAGGAAATCTGCTAAGGAAACTAAAACAGAACTGAAGGTTTCCTTTAAATTTAAATGAAAATTAATTATATTGACTCAGCACTCATATCAAGAAGAAATTTGAAAAATACTTTGAAATTATATATGATGAAAATCCTTCATCTAAGACAACAGCTTGTCAAAATGCTAATCATTAGGAACTGATAGGTTTGTTTAGCTAATAATGCTTCCTTTGATATGTGCTTATGTGCTTTCCAGAAGGAAATCTGAAATCTATTATTAGCTTTATATAGTCAACTTTTGATTATCTGAGTTAATAAAGAGAACAAAGACATCTGTGCTAATAGAGAGAACAGACATACAAAGCCTGATTCAGATTGAAAACAGCTGATAATACAAAAATTACTTCTTTGACTCTGGAATAAATGTTGATTCTTTGTAGCATATTTGACTTCCTAATATACTTCAATTTTTCTAAGTAAGGGGAACTATGCTATTGAAAACTCACATACACAGATTAGTGAGAGTTCATTTCAGATGCTGTGAACTGCTTGCTGTCAGTGGTATTTATTCTGCACATTGGATTCTGATCAACATTAATGTGTTGAAAGGTCTCGTCTTCTTTAAGGCTCCAGGTGCTAATGGAATATTCCACAACCTCAAACATGGCTAATACAGTAACTAGAGAGAACAATGATGATTAACTCAGCCCTGGGAAAGAAAAAAAAAAAAAGCCATACTTGTATGGTCTGGACCTTATGAAAAAAAAAACAACAGAGATCACTAAAGTTTTTACTTTTCTTGTAATTAAGCCTTAGAAATTAGTCTGCAAAAATAAAATGGGGAAGGAAATGAGAAATTAGTGCACACTGTCACACACATTGCTCTCTGGAGTGATACTAATCATTTGTACAATGCTAGGTCAATTACTTTGTAATTATCTAAGAAAAATGAATATCCTCCCAATGTAAATAATAGTTATCTTTTCACTTATAAAATCAGATAATTTATGTAATGAAAATGTACATTAAAAATTTTTAAAAATGACATTTCTCCCTGAGTCATTTTATGAAATAACCAATGGAAGATAGGTTTCATGGCTCAAAAGAAAGCAATGTAGTTAAGAGTAAAACCGATCTGTTCTTATTATGTAGACAGAAGTAGGCCCATAGCAGATGGGATGATTCTGACCAAGATGGCTTTAAATTCCTGTTAAGTGCTCCAAACTTTAGACAGCCTCCTCCCTGACTTCAGGCCCCTGACCACACTCTCACCATGGCCCTCATGCTATCCAGGCACCTGAGAGGTGCCTCTATAGCACAGGTTCTTAACAAGAGTCTGTGAGCTTGAACTGAAATTCAAAAAATCGTTATTCTTGTAGGGATGTTTGGTGCACATGTAATATATTTATTAAACAATACACAGTATAGTGTGGACTTAGTAAGGGGTCCATGGTTTTCACCCGACTGGCAAAGGAGCCAGTGCTCTATAGATATTTCCTTATCTCTACCTTCATCTCTCCTGACCCTCCCTTACAAGCTCCAGGTGACTTAATCAAAGAAAAGAAAACATTCCAAAACAAAAGGCTCTAATTGCAAGCTCAGTACACCACTCATATATCCCAGTGATCAACCCCTCCTAACATCCTCTAGTACATTTCCACTAAGCCATACCATTTCCTTAAAATCCCTGCTGCTCTGTCTCAGCGAAGTTTAGTCTCGTTCCTGCTGCAGAAGTCCCCGAGTAAAGTAATCCTTGCCCATTTTAACATTGTCCAGTGCAATTTTTTCTTTGACAATTTCAACAAAGCAAATATTCATTCAGTTATTCAATCATTTACTACACTCACCTAACAATAGAGCCCCAAAATATAGGAAGCAAAAATGGACAATTAAAAGGAGAGATAGACAGTTTTACAATAAAAGTTGGAGACTTCTATGCCTCACTTTCAATAATGGATAGGACAACTGAACAGAAGATGAGGAAGGAAATGGATGACTTGAACAACACTATAAACCAACCTGATGTAACAGACATATACGGAACATGCCACACAATAACAGCAGAAGGCAAGTTCTTAAGTGTTCTATGAGCATTATTTGGGATAGATCATATGTTAGACCACAATGCAAGGACCAATAAATTTGAAAGTATAGAAACTGTGGAAAATTATGCTCTTAAATCTAATCCATTCCTGTGGGTGTGAATCCATTATAAGTGGGATCTTTTGATGAGGCTACTTCAGTTAAGGTGTGACCCACCTCATTCAGGATGAGACTTAATCCTTTTACTGGAGTCCTTTATGAATGGAATGAATAGAGAGAGAAAGAAAGAAAGCCATGGAAGCAAGAAGCAGAAATCAACAAAACCTGGAAGAGAAGGGAGAGACCAGCACACACCATCATGTGCCTTGCCATGTGGCAGAGGAACTAAGGACCAAGGATCACTGGCAGCCAGTCTTTGGGAAGAAAGCATCACCTCAATGATGCCTTGATTTGGACATTTTCATGGCCTCAAACCTTTAAGCTAATAAATTCCCATTGTTTAAGCTAACCCATTTTATAGTATTTGCTTGGAATAGCCTGGGAAACTAAAACAAAAATAATACAAAGTATGTTCTCTTATCACAATGGAAAGAAATTAGAAGTCAATAACGGAAAATTTTGGGAAGCTCACAAAGGGCTAGGGCTCTGGTAAACACACAGAGCATCAGCCTAAAATAGACAGGTGCAGAGAAGAAAGGGAAACATATTCTTATGACTACAGAGATAGAAGATGTGAACAGTGAAAGGGTTCTAGCAATTGGAAACTGTTTCCAACTGGGTGTAGAGAGGGAGTTTCTGGAGCGCACAGAAATGGAAATACCAAGAGTATTTTTCCCTTCATTAAAAAAAAAAATACTGTTTTTCTCCCACAGTTTTACTTTTAGCTATAATGACCACACATATATCAGAAAAATACAAATGATAAGCAGGGAAAATTTTCAAGAGATATGAACAGTCTAGTAGAGAAAATCAGGAGAGAAAAACTATCAAGCAAACAAAAGTAGACAAGATAATTAGGGAGAAGATATAGGCAGCATTGAACTCGAATTGCAAAGAAGCTAACAAAGCAGTTATATTTTCACACACGTTAACAGAAGATAAAAGCAAGAGAAAATTGGGTTAATAAAAGATTTTTTTAAAAAGCAGATTCTCAACACAAAAACTCTCTGGAACAGTTGCTTTCTTCCTCTACTGTAACTTTGGATGGATTACCACTTGTAGAACTCTGGTTTGTCACCACAGAAACACACGTTTCAGCTTTTGCTGTTCTCCCACTCCAGGACACATAAAACCCGGAGCAGGAGGCAAACAGAAATTACAACCCTGCCCATCATCATCAGGCTGATCTGCTCATTCCTAACCACTATGGGGGTTTACAATCCTGGTTGCCTGTCTGGACTCATAGCTCCCGGCTGCTCTACATTTGTATTGACTTCTGGGTCTAGGCTCTGCTCACTGCCTAAATCCATAGCAACGATAACAATACAAATAATAATAATGACCACATTTATAAACATTTGTGAAGCTACATTAATTAAATGTTATGTTCATGATTGTACAGACAAAGGAAGCCCACCCCAGAAGAGGAAAGACATACCCCTTTTTGAAGAATTTTAAGAAGGAAAAGGCTGGATGAGATAGGTAGACTAGAGAAATAGTTCAACATGTATGTCCTGGAATTTTTCTTTCTGGGCTTTGGCCTAGAGAAGTAGTGTAATATACAAGTATTTGGTTTACAGACAGAAAAAGGGCCCTGGGCCCCATTTAGTCTCTGGGGCATGGACATATCAAATTAAACTTGGTATCACTGCACGGTAAGACCTATGAAGACCTTGGGGATAAATTTTTCTGAACCACACTTATTTTTTTAAAGTATGCAGAAGTTCCTGTGGCCTTCAGAAGGGGCCCTCAGAAGGCAGCTGGGGGGATTGCCAAGTGGGCTGCCATGGGACCTCCTTGGCAAGGGGTGAGATGGCTCTGCAGCAGAGGTGGGGGTGCACAGATGGCAGACGTGGCAGAGACTCAGAGGGTTCACTTAGCCCGAGAGGGAGCCGAGGCAGGCCAGCCAGAATTAGGTACCGGCCCTTGCCAGCATATTTGTGGCCTAGGTATGCCACCTGCAGGCCATAGGTCATGCTGGGAGGGAAACCCACACCTTAACGTCCCTTCTGAACTGCCCACAGCCTCAGGTACCAGCTATTCGATAGGAGTGTTGAACAAAAACCTATTTCAAACATTCTCCACTCTCCTCAGTTTCTGATCTTTGCCTTTTATAACCACTCTCCAAGAATGACCTTGCTTCCCAGTTTGCAGAGAAAATAGAAATCATCAAACAGTAAAATGCAAATTGGAACATTTCTCTCTGCTTAAAAACCTGTTAATGTCTTCCCATTACTCTTCGGATAAAGAACAAAACCCTGAACACAGCTTATAAGGCCCTGCATGACTGGCCCTTACTCCCTCTCTAGCCTCAATTGCTGCCATTTCTCTCCCTTGCTTTCTGCCCTCTAAGCCTCAGAGGCTTCTTTCAGTTCACTCAGTGCTTCGCGCTAAGTTCCACTGCGGTGTTTGGGTTTTGATATGCTACTCCTTCGTTGCAGAATAATCTTTCCACCCTATCTGGCCTAGTTAATTCCTTTGTCTCCCAGAGTCCAAATCCAGTATCTCTGTCCTGGAGAAGCTTTCACAGACCCCTGGATGAGATCAATTACCCTCTCTGAGACTCCCCAAGCACCCCAGACTTTCTCGTAATGATACACACTAAATGTATTTATTCAATGCTGCCTGAACAAACCAATAATCTTAACTTATTTCACTAGTTTGAATAATCAGTTCTCATCTGAGCATATGCACTAACTAACCCATATTATCCCATCATCTAACTATATAAGATGTCTTCATGTATTTAAGTACTGAAAAGCAGTATTATTTTTTTCTTTTTCAAGCATCTACTAATACATATCTTATGTATGATATAGGCACAAATGCACTGGTGTAAAGTCACATGATACCACAGAGGAAGCAGGAAAAAGAGGCACTTCATGATTTAATCAAGAATTAAGAGGGGACTGATGTGGCTCAGTGGTTAAGTGCCAACTTCCCACATACATGGTCCCGGGCATAATCCCCAGATCCAGGACCTCAAAAAAAAAAAAAAAAGAATTGGTAAGGACTATACTTTAATTTTACAGATGTATGGGATTAGATATAAAGTTGCTTTCCTTTTTTTTTCTTTCCTATTTTTGCTACCTAAAATCCTGGTCTATTTAAAGCACTGAATTTAACAATCAAGAATTCAGATAATTTGTTTAATGTATATTTTTAAGGAAATAAAGCCTTGGGATATAATTAATTCTGTGGTGTTCTCACTAACTCTTCACTGACCCCATATCAGCTCACCCTCTCAGCTTGGAATTTAAATATCATCCCAGCAGCCTGTTTTTGGCCTTCACACCAGCTGGAGGCCACAGCCTTCCTCAGGAGCCTGCACGTCGTGGCTGCTGTAGAGTGGTCTGTCTCATCTTCTGGATGTCTATTTCCAGTCCATGTGAACTAATTAAAAGGATGGACTTCATTTGCCTTTCTGGCATTCCCTGATCAGCAGGAAAGGTCCATGACCCCCTCTCGCTCTTCTAATTTTAGATCTCCTCAAATGTTTCTTCTCCTTTGCAGAAAAGCAGCTTATGCTGCTAAGCATTTAAAAGCTTTTGTTTTTCTTGTTTTACCCATTGGGAAAGAAGCACTTTTCTACTTTACTCTTTTTAGTGCCTCCCCCCCAACCTCCCCAACAGTTTTCTCCAGCAGGAGGTGACGGTTTGAAACCACTAACAAAACGAGATAATTAGTTACTCAGGGTAACTACTTGCTTAGCAGGTGCCCTTGAAAAGGTGCTAGCCCACAAAATTCTGCATATACAGAGAGCTTTCTGGAAGCATCTTTCCACAAAAAGGAAACATCTTTTATTACTGGTGATTCTCAGCCTCTTTTCCACCAGAAATTAATAATACACCTGTTCAGGATATCTTCATTCAGGAATTCATCACTTATAGGTCACCAATATTGGCTAAGACACTGTTTTTTTGTGCTTCTTTTTTTAAAGATTAATTTTTTTTAATTTAGTTCTCTCCCCCACCCCCTCGTTGCTTGTGCTTGCTGCCTGCTCTCTGTTCATCTTCTTTTTAGGGATGCTCTTTACTTTTGACACACACCTACCCCAATGGAAAATGACCCTCTCAACTATATACTCAACATATTATGAATAGAAATCAAAGTAGTAATAAATATAGTTCCCTATATGAAACATTTCTTCCAGAAATTGTACTGATTTAATTACAGTATTTAAGGCAATTTTGCACGCGGGGAGAGGCTACCTCAGCCCCTCACTCTTTTGGTCTGAAGACCTTGTGATTTTCAATAATTATTATGCCTCCTGGTTTCATGTGCCTCCCACTCTCTGAACATATCTTCTCTCATTCCAACCCCCTTCTTTAGCAGCTTGACTCCAGCAATCGTTCAATCCACTGCAACCTCTAATCCAATGATCACACTGACTCTTCACTACCCCTTACCCCCTTGTTATCCTCGCTCCCCTCCTTCTCCATTTTATAATCATTCCCTTGCTTTCATATTTATTGACCCATCAATCACTTCAACATAATTATTTGACAAAATCACAATGTATGTGTAACCGTTGGGGAATTTGATGTAATTATGAATTCCAAAAATATAATTGGATCATGCCTGTAACCTAATCTGTTAATCTGGGCATGATTGAATTTTGATTAGGGCGTTGACTGGGCCATGTCAGTCAGTAGGGCATTGAGCCCCACCCCCTGGTGGGTGGGGAATTGAATATAAAAGGCAAGGCAAAGAACAGAGTTG
>JAQZBX010044496.1:0-21335 GCA_029593785.1 Cabassous unicinctus
CAGGAAGGGGCCAGAAGTCACCAAATGAAGGCAGCTCGTAGAAGCTGGAAAAGGCAAGGGAACTGAATCTTCCTTAGAACTTCCAGAAGGAGTGCAGCCTGGCTGACACCTTGAATTTAGCCCAGTGAAACCCATTTTGGACTTCTGACCCCTAGAATTGTAAGAGAATAAATTTGCGTTGTTTTAAGCCACTGAGTTTTTGATAATTGGCTACAGCAGCAATAGGAAACTAATACATGAGTAATGCCTGGAGCATTCCCTATGGCAGACATTAACCGTTGGCTAGCTCCTTTCCCCCGGCCTTCTTCTTGGCACTCACACTCCTACCATCCCTTGCATGGACCCAATAAGTTGCACGGAGAAGTCATCTGAGGAAAGATTCTCCCTCCCTGATAAAAGGAGAGCTCAATGAGAGCTCTCTCTCACTACCATAGTCTCTTTACCCAATCCCCCAGCTTTCTTACATATGATGTGAGAATGTGATGTCGAGAGCTACAGCAGCTATCTTGGAGCCATGAGGTGAAAGGCCATACATTATACTCTCAACTGTCCTTATGGTTCAAAACCACAGTTAGGTCAGCCCCAAACGTTCTAACAGTAATACTTTGTCTTCCAAAATATGTTCCTAATTACTTCTTCAGAAGCCACATAATTTCTTCCAGAGAATCATAATAAATCAACAAGTATTTATTGAACACCCCATGCTCCAGGCTGAATGTTGGGATAAAGATATGAATTAAACAGTCCTGTTCTGGAGGAACTCATAATCTGTATTAATCAGGTCTTCTTTGGTTGTAAGTGCCAGAAATCCACTGTGAGAATTAAATGAGACAAGAAATAAATGTAAGGCAACTAACATAGTGCTTAATAAATGTTAGCTTATTATAATTATTAGAGGAATCATCAACTTATAAAGCTCTTTCATATATGCTTTCTTGTTTAATTTTCATCTTCACAAAATACTGAACATAACAAAGAATAAAATTATTACCGTTAATTTAAAGATGAAGAAACAGAGACCCAGATTTTGAGTTACTTTCTAGTGTGGCACTGAAAACCCCGGCACAGTGGTGACTAGGCCCCTGGTTTCCTGATTTCTGCTTTGGTGCCTTTTTCTCTTCAGTAGGACATAGATCACAGAATGTCAAAACTGTTAAAATCCTTAGGAATCATCTAGTTCAACCATAACAAATAGGTTTTATTTACTTCATGTACTGTCTCTGGCCTATTGATAGCAGTTGCCTGAAGCACTGTATTGTATTCCTCTTAATGGGGAAGGGTGCTGTGATTGATTAGCAATACCTGCTTGGGCTTTGGATGGGTGAGTCTTCCACGGCAGTGTGTGTGGTGCATAGTCCAACAAAGAAACAGAAACGTCGGCGAGGGAAATTGACTTACTCAAGGTTACTCAACGAACTAGGGACAAAACCGAGATTGATGGCTTTCTCACCCATAGTCACCTCCCAAGATCCCCAATAAGACTTATTTAAACTTAGTTTTTATTTTTTAAAGATTTATTTATTTCTCCCCCTCCCCCTTTGTTGTTTTGTGCTCGCCATTGGCTCTCTGTCTATTCGCTGTGTGTTCTTCTGTGTCTGCTTTTCTTCTCTTTAGGCGGCACCAGGAACTGATTCTGCGACCTTCCGGAGTGGAGAGAGGCGCTGAATCTCTTGCGCCACCTCAGCAACCTGGTCTGCCATGTCTCCTATTGTCTCTCTTCTGTGTCTTTTGTTGTGTCATCTTGCTGTGCCAGCTTTCCACATGGGCCAGCTTGCTTTTCACCAGGAGGCCCCGGGAATTGAACCCCGGACCTCCTATATGGTAGACGGGAGCCCAATCACTTGAGCCACATTCACTTCTGTAAACTTCTTTTTTCTTAGCAAGATTCCCATTGTTTTAAATGGAAATAATTGAGGTGGTCTAGAACATGAAAGACTATAGGTTATAATCACAACCATGATGCTGTGTAGCATTAAGCAAGCTGCCTAATCTTTTTATATTTATAGATTAATCTGCTTCTCCTGGATATCTTTCTTCCCCTATCTAAAAGAAACTGGACAGTTCAAACATTATGAAGTTCTAAAAGTAGATGTTGCCTGAGAATGTCAGTTGAGAAGGTTAAAATGAAACACCTTGGCATACAATATATAGAGACCTCAGTAGTCTGCTTGAGTAGGTAAATCGGGCTCTCATCATGTTTCAAGGCTGTAAGTCTGAGAGGAAAGAAGAATGGCTAGATTTGCACTTTGTGAAAATAAAATCAGGTGACAGAACACTGGCTTTTTTTTTTACATGTGACTGGGCATTGAAAAGAATCCCATTTCACACGGGATTTGTCCCTCTGTGGCTGAGGCTGGGCTGCTCTCAGGTTTTCATGTGCTCAAAAGCTCTGGATTTGGCCAGAGAGCAGCAACCCCAGGCTGAAACACGGAACTCCTCCTTGCTCTTTAGGCCAGCTGTCGTCTCCTTCGGTCCAGGGATGTGTGAGAGGCTTGTAAACTGTAAAAGAGAAGAAGTAGAATTCCTATGGTCTGAACCACAACATAAGTTTTGCACTTAGTTCTGAGAGAGGCCTGGGGCAAGAATAGTGAGTCCGTGAAAAAATTTTTATCAGTGACATTAACCATTCTGGATAATCGAATCAGTACACTAGGTTTTCTAGCAGAAAAGTTATAGACCACAAATGCAGGACCAGGTCATCAAAAACCAAGGTTTTAGGTTTTATATATTTCTGTTGCCTAAAACTTAATACCCTTTTTTTTTTTAAAAACAAAACAAAACACACAACAAAAACAACAACACTTAATGGCATTTTAGAGTTTACCAACTCCTTTTACATGATCTCATTGATTTTGCACAAGTGGAGGGTAGGTAGTCTCCCTATTTTATTTAATTTTTTTATATTTATTTATTTTTGAGGTACCGAAGATTGAACCTGGGACCTCATGTATGCAAAGCAGGTGCTCAACCACTGAGCTACACCTGCTCCGCTCTCTATTTAGAGACGGGAAACTGAAGTCCAAAGAGTCTGAGGGATTGGTGGAAGGTTGGGCGGTGAGTCAGTGGAGGGGTGGGAGCTTGAACATGGTCTTTGGGGGCCAAGGCCAGCAGATTTCTATCTCATGGTGGATTTCACAGGGTGAGTGTGGTTACTGGAAGCCCTGAGGGAGGAGTGGAGGTGAGGGCTGGGGGACAGATGTGTGTGGTTGGAGCACCTGGAGATGTGGAACTTGGGGTGGACTTGCATTGATGAGGGGCTGGGGAGGCAGTATTCTCGGGGGAAAGGATGGCGCATTCAGATTAGTTGGCAGCCGCTACTATTTATTGAGTACTTAGTCTGGTCAAACAGTGTATGAAGGGCTTTATGTACATAATCTCATTTAATGTGTGGCAAACACTGTAATTTTTTAGGATGTGGAACCTAAGTCAGGGAGGTTATCCAACTTGTCCAAAGTCACACAGTTTAGTAAGGGATAGAGAGACCTCGGATTAGCAATCTGGTTTGTCTGACTCCAAAGCCTGTGTATCTGACCACATGTGACACTGGAATTGTAAGTCTGTGTAATGTAGCACTGGGAAATAAATTCATAGAAGTAGACTGGACCAGTTGGGAAGGCTCTAATGCCAGATTCAGGGGTTTGGCCTTTGTCTTGTGGGCAGTGGGGGACCGCTAGATGGGAAAGAAGAGCAGAGTGTGCTCCTCCTTCCTGAGTAAAATGGAAATTTCACTCACAAGTCAATTGGGCACATATCTGATAATTGTTTTGGTGCCATTTCCATGTACTTTCATGGTACTTCAACCCCTCTGAAAAGGGTGAGTAGAACCATTTTCTCTACACCCTTCCAATTTCTGTTAAAAATGAAATAAAACTCATTTAAGGCCCTCTTTTGGCCTCATAAATCCTGGAGTCATTCTTGTTGAGAGCTTGGCGCGGGCCCCATGAGGATGCTCAGGGACGGCCTCTGGCCCTGCTGACCCTTGCCGCTCTCTTTGGCCAGCGGCCTATGCAAGGCCGTTCCCTGGGGGAATGCACACTTTGGCACTCCCAACTTATTTCATATGCCCCTAAATAAACCTTTTGGATATAAATGCTCCCACGGGTCCTCTCTGGAGAGAAGCGTGTTCCCGAAAGCAAAACTCAGCTGATGTTCACGCGGTTCAAGCTCATCGGTCATGCTGACAACAGAACAACTTTCCAACTGCCCAGAAAAGCAGTCATCCCTGATGCCGCGGGGGCCTGGGCCTGGGCTGCTCGCCGGCTTCACGCGTCAGAGCAGAGGTGGCGGCCCAGAGGTCTGGAGGTTTGCCTGGACCTTTAGCTGAGGAGTGACGTGACTCAGTGTGCTGTGATGAGTTGGACTGGCCTGGTTGGAATGTGCCTGGATGTGTCCTTCAATGCAAGTTGCGGCTTCCTATCTGTGGTCCTGGGACCCCCATGAGGCATAGGAGGGCATAGCTGGACATGGCTTTATACTTTATAAGGGATTGTATGTAAATATGGGCTCATTGATGTCTCTCTCACACAGCAATATCTGGGAAATCCAAGTTATTATCTCTGATTTATAGATTAGAATACTGAGCTTCAGGGGACATCTCTTGATGGTTTAGGACAAGTCTCAGTGTGCTTATCTCTATCTTCTCCCTACAAGAGTTTAATCAGGTGAAATCAGATTTTCAAGACTACCAAGTTAGGCATAAGGGAGAGGACAACCTTTATTTTTTTAATTTTTTAATTTTTTTTTTTTAACGGGAGGTCCCAGGGATCGAACCTGGGTCCCTCCATATGGGAGATAGATGCCCAACCATTTGAGCTACATCGTCCCCTGAGGACAACCTTTAGAAATGTCCAGGGGTTTGATGCTTAACAGAGGGTCTGTATGCTGGATATCTGTCATTTGTCCTTCTAGAACCATTCCCTTCTTCTCTACCTTGTTCTGTGCTCTGGAAAATTGACCCTAACAAACTGCTTCTAATGGGTTCCATTGCCCTCTGGTTTCTGCTTGGGCTTGGCCAACTGGAGGCATTGGCAGGACATTGGGGTGGGAAGAGAGTGACATCGGAGGGCATTCTCCCAGTCCAGAGACCATGAGGTGTCTATGTCTTTTGTTTTGAAGGTCACAGCTCCTGCAGGCCCGGCTGGGGGCGTTAACAAAGCCCAGCTGTCGCTAACCCCAGGGCACTGCACTACCCCTGGTTGGCTTCCTTAAATTCTGCTCATACCTTTAAGAATAGCCCCTTTATTAAACTCCTTCCTCCCCCACTACAGATTTGAGTGTACAACTCGCTTCCTGCTGGGAACTCATACAGTTCACTACCTGTGTAGTGAACAAACTTGAAAGGGTTGTTTGTCATATGGATTAAAGGAGGTATTGACTGGAAATGCCTGGCATTGATCTGTGGGTTCGTTATGGACGGGCTTTGTGTATGCATACGAGACTAGGCCTCTCTTGACACTAGTTGGCAGATCTGAATCTTCTCTCCTGCTAACCTTTCTCTTCCAGTTCCAGCCCAGTCAAGGATTTTCCATATGGTCAAATTTCCAGATAATGAAACTTCCACGTTAAATGCTCTGAATTGGACTGAGGGACTCAGAGGCAAATTAGACCTTTCTCTGGTGCCAGCAGGGCCTATCTTGGTGCCTAGTGCCCAGTGGGGTCAGTGATGGTGCCAACGCTGGTTTCTAAGGCCCAGAGGTGGCAGCAGCTGTGCCCTCATCAGATTGTCCTGGCCACAACAAAGCCCCTGGTTGGCATTAACTCAGAGCCTATGGAATTATGTAAAAGAGATAGGCTTTGTGACTATGCTTTGTAAAGTGTATATGATGATTGTCATAGCAAGCCCTGGCCAAACCAGAAGAATGAGAAAATTCATGAAGAGTCCAGGTCTGATGTAGTTCTGCTCTGCTTTCCAGATGAGAATTGAATCATCTCCATCTCTTCAAGGACGAGCAGGGTTAAGCCTGCAGGCCGATGTTCTGCTCAGGATCTAACTTTTGTGTCAGTGATGGACTGTTAAAAATGGCCCGCCGTGGATCGTTTCTCCTATGTCCATGTCCCTTTGCAATGTGACCTGGCTTGCTCCTCCTGACAAGGGGTGGGGTCTGTTTCTCTACCCCCTTGAATCTAGGCTGCACTTGTGACTTGTTTTTAGTCTGCAGAATGCAGCAGAATGGGCATTCTGAGACTTAAGAAGCCTCGTGGCTTCCACTCTCTCTCAGAAACATATTCACTGTGTAAAGAAACCCAGACTGTCCACATAGAGAGAGGCTACATAGAGGCAAATAGTACCTGGAGCAGAGAGGAGTGGCCCCCTGAGCCCGGCCAGCATTCCCGATCCTCAGAATAGGGAGCAAAAGAAAATGGTGGTTGTGCTAAGCCGCTGAAATTTGGGATGGCTTATTATTCAGCAATAGAAAATCGATACACTGTCATGTTCAGTTTTAGCTGACACATAGGGTGACAGGGTTGGAATCCATGAATTCACAAATTTTGAACAGTTTTTTAAAATCAGTACTATGTGTGTTGTTGTACATTGGAAAGAGCCCTGCCTTGGATCTGGGTTTGGATACTGACCCTGTGTGTGCTCTTTCCAAACTTCAGTGTCTTCATTGTTGAAACATATGTGGGAGGATTGTGTATCCTGAGTATTAAAGGAAATACTGAATGTAAGCACCCAACCAAGGGTGGCTGTTAGTTGACTTTTATTACTGGAAATAAACCAGGGTCCTTGCTGTCAATATGATAGCAATTTAGTAAGGAAGTATAATTAGTCATTGAGCTGAATGTGATAAATTCTAAACAAACCATACAACAGAATACGGACGAGAGAGAGAGGAATTCCTTCCAGGGAGTGGCTTCCTGGGAGCTGGCATTTGAACTCGGACCAGAGAAAGAAGAAAGATGCTAGCAAGCCAGCATTCTAGATGACAGGCAGTCTCCTTAATGACAGCAAATCCTTCACTTGGGGTGTTATGTATTGTTAAATTTTATCCCTTGTTTGTCTCTGCAGGTTTTTCCTCTTAAAGTGCAAATGCACGCTCGGATCAGAGCTGGGGCAATACAAGTGGGAGGCGGCAAGTGGAAAGCAAAATGCTTCCATATGGCCTCCCCAGAGGCTGGGGCTGGGAGGTAGGAGGAGAGAAGAGGGGCCAGGATCTGTCCTGCATTTCCCCCCAAGCCCCAAGCCTCCCTCCAAATGCCGTCGCTCTGAGTGTTAACAGGGACACACCATCTTGGATTCCGAAGCGGCTGAGGAGGGCTGGGCTTTAGCCAGGCACACTCAGCATTTTTTCTTCATAGATCCTTCTAGGTCAGCCAGCGTCTTGGATTGTACGTAATCTGGTCAGGGGTGACAAGGGATGTGGGGTTCGGCAACGGAGTCCTCAGTTTCAATCCCAGCTCCTTCACAGTTTGCAACTTTGGCTAAGTAACTTCACTTCTCTGTGCCTGATTTCCTCTTCTGTAAAATGGAAATAAGTATATTGATTTTATAGGCTGTGTGAGGATTATAAGATATAACTTATGGGGAGTGTCAAGCTCTGCATCTGGCATGCTGCTGGCCCTCAACAAATGCTCTTTCCTTTTCCCTTCCCCTTTGGCCGTCACAGATTTAAGAAATGACCCTGTTTCCTTGCTCTTCTCAGTGGCACTGATCCTTCAACTGTGGCTGGCTCTCAGCCAGGCGCTTACTAAATACCTTTCCCTTTCATCCAGGAATAAGTAATCGCCCATCATATTTCAGTCTATATTTTGGCCAATAACTCTGATTTCTCTATATCCTTAGCAGGCAATAGCCAAATGGGTTGAATTTACTGACACCTCTAGAGTTTGTATCTTCTGGTGACAACTCAAAGATGGAGCATGGTATTGAGTAAAATGTTCTGTTAGCCTGTCCTTGATTCCTGATTGTCCTGGCTAACTGGGGCCAGTTTTCCCAGGATGGAATCTTGGGTAGTGTGGCCCAAGGAGGAGTTGGAGTCATAAGATAAATAAAAACAGTTTCTGCCTATGAGTAGCTCAGAGTTTAGCAGAAAAGACAAATTAATATAGTTAAAGGGTCTGACTTTACAATTTGGGCTGCAGTAGGGTCTTCTCAGAGGTATCACAGAGTTCAATATTCTCTCTAACCCCTTCCTGTTCTTATTTATTTTTATTTATTTATTTTTGAGGTCCTGGGGTCAGGGATTGAACCCAGGACATTGTATGTGGGAAGCCGGCGCTAAACCACTGAGCCACATCAGCTTCCCTGAGTTGGTTTCTTCATTTGTTTGCTTGTTGTTTGTTTTTTAGGAGGCACCGGGAACTAAACCCGGGACCTCCCATGTGGGAAGCAGGCGCTCAACTGCTTGAGCCACATCTGCTGCCCCCTCCTGTTCTTACTAACAAGAAGCCCATTCCTTTTCCAGTAACCCCTGGCTCCATATGAGTCCCTGGATGCTTTCTAGCATGTGTGTGTGTGTGTGTGTGTGTGTGTGTGTGTGTGTGTGTATGTATAGGTCCAGTCCTGTTGCTGCCTATGTCAATCCAGGAAATTAGGAGTCAGACCCTACTTTTTAAGGTGGGATATGCCCCAAATTCCATTGGAGGTGACTTGCTTTTGGCTGGGCTGGCAGTGGTTGGAGAGGGGAGCTATCACGAAGGCTGTTCAAAGGTGTCTTTCCTGTTATTCTTTCTTGATGCTACTGACCAGGCTGCAGGTTTCTTAAAGTGTGAATGGTTCTCCTTCCCAAGGTTACACCTGGTAACCACCCAGACAAAAATTTTACCTGGTAAACATTGCCAGGTATGGCAGAAAATGCCAGTGCTCACCAATATCCATGTTCAATTACATTTCCAGACTCCCTTGAAGTTAGGTGTGGTCAGTGACTGCATTCTGGTCAGTGAGTGGGAGTGATTGCACCACTTCTAGAGCTGGTTCACAAGTGACCCTTGTTCTCTTTCCTCACCCATCTGTTTGCTTGTTTTCTTTAGGAGGCTCTGGGAACTGAACCCAGGACCTCCCATGTGGGAGGCAGGTGCTCAACTGCTTGAGCCACATCTGCTCCCCATTGACAGGGTTTTAAGACTCAAGGTTGGAGAAGACTGTTTGCAATTCAATAGTAGGGGAAGCAAGGAGGCAGACCTATACAAAGTTTCTGAATTACTATAGGTTGTCTATACATACCACAGCATTTCTAGGGAAGAAACTACATAAATCTGAGGTATTCCAGGTGGGGACCAGTGAGGGATGATGGGTTTGGTATACATTTAAGAGACAGAACTGGATTTGGTGACTGGATGTGGAGGGTAATTGGAAGAGAGGAGTTGAGGACAATACCCAGGTTTTCAGCTCAGCTATTTGAGTGATTTGGTTCTGCCATTTACTTAAAGAGGGGACTCTGGGGATGGGAGTGATGTTGTGGGGTAGAAAAATGAGTGTGGTTTGGGAGATCTTGAATTTGAGGGGTCTATGAGATATCCAGTAGGCAGATTGCCTTATGAGCCTGGATTTCATGAGTGAGGTTAGAGAACTAAGAGGAGAAGGGTGCTGAGACTGAATCCAATATTTATGGGATGGACAGAGGAAGAAGAGCCTATGAAGGTTCTTCAGGCCCCCTTGCTCCTCAATAACAATCCTTCCTTCCTGCTTAGGACACAACCATGCATGGCCTGAATGGTTTCTTCAGCCTCAGCTTCATTCCCCGTAGACTAGCTGTTGGCTGAGGTACAAACATGCCTCCTTTTTTGAGCCTACCTGAGCTAGGACAACCCCAACAAGGTAGGTTCTGCTGTCTAAGGCAACATGTTCAAGCTTTGGTTTCTACCTCCCTTGGCAAGGCCTCTGTCTGCAAATTCCTTCCAGGCCCCTCTCCTCCCCAGGCAGCTCACTGTCAGTCTGACTCAGGCGTGAGTTCACACTTTGGGAATTTTAATAAATGCAGAGCATCCCAGCCAGCCCAGCTTTCTCTGTTTCTGTGCCAATGGCTTCTCTAAGGTGATCCCTTCTCATTTGTCATTCTCTGTTCCAGATCTCCTCTGGCCTTTTAATTAAAGTGCCCACCCCCCAAAAGAAGAAAGCATCTGGAAGGTGTGGTGAATGCCCCCTTACACTAATTGACCAACAGGCCTGAACATTCATGTGGTTTTGTTTATAGGGTCTGACCTGGGTCAGAAACATTTGCTTTAATGGGGCTCATTTTTTTTTCCCTTCTTGATACTTTTATGAAACTTTTTTTTCCCAGATTGATCCATGCTCAAATATTCCACTAACTTGCCTAAGCTGTCACAGATGATTTGCTGGCAACAAAAATGCTGTAGACCTATCTGCTATGGTGTTACAGGCTGTAGAATGATCAGACTCAGTAAAAGCCTCCCAAAGGACTTCTTCCAGGCCCTCCCAAAGGTACTACTCAGCATTGCTCTGCATGCCATCAGTTTGAGGAAGTCACAATGATCCCTGACAGGGTCCTTTATTTCTCTCCTTCCTCTCGCTACATCTGCTTTTCCTGCAGTGACTAGGTGGTCAGTGGTGCCATTCAGTAGGACAGAGATCCTCCAGCCACCCTGGATTCCTCCTTCCTTAGTTTCCACATTCAATCAACCACAGGCCTGGCTGAATTGACTTTTCCACCCTTCATTTATTCAGTGCATATTTATTGAGTCTACCGTATAACAGGCACTATGTTTTAGTATTGGGGTGCAGAGGTGAGCAAGATAGAAGCAGCCCCCACTTCACAAGAACATAGTAAAACGAATAATTGCAACAGAGAGGGTTAAGTTCCATCTCAGGGCTAGTACCATTACAGGCTAGGATATAGTCTATAAATATCCCAGGGTAAATGAAGCAATAAATGTGAAGTTAGTTTTAAATTGTAAAGGATTAATGAGACATTGCTCATTATTACTATTCTCAACCAGTTCTTAGAACCTCCTCTCAAAGGACAGGAAGCAAAGGGAGAAAAGGGCAAGAGTTGTAGGTTAATGAGAGACACAGAAGGAGATGAAAAGCAAATGGTGAAGATGAATGGGCAGGATAACCAGTGAAATGATCAAAGAAAGCTTGTTTTCTCAGACTGTAAACGTTACAGGCATCTGTGGTGAAAGGGACTTTTAGAACCATGCGTGTGAGAGAGGCCACCAAGACCTCACACCCAAGTGTCTTCGCTCTCCTACTCTGGGCTCTTCCCACCCGGGATTCTACAGATGAAGGTCCAGAGAGGAGAAGGGACTTGCCAGTGCTACACAGTGAGCCAGTGACAGGCCTGGACGAGAACCCAGGCCTCCTGATTCCTGCTCCAAGGCGCTTTCTGACTACACATTTTTTTCTTTTTCTTGGTCAGGGACATTCTTAATTCAATAAAAACAAAATCCACAATCTTCTTGCTAACCAAAGACATCCTTTTGAATCCTCAGGCATAGCAGCACAAATAATAACTGATAGGGTTGGCTGATGTGCTCTCCTGTGTGGCGACGTGGACTGGGCCCTGGCCTAGGACCTGCCACTCCAGGGGCTGCTAGTGGTTATGAAATGATTATCACAATACTTGGGATTGGGGGAGAGATGAGGTCTTCCAGTGGGCTCCAGTGGGAGTGTGTGCTGGCCCCTGAGCCTGTAATCCGGGATTCCTACTGTCCTAATCCCATGGGGTTTGGTCAGGCCCTGCTGAGGTGCAGGTTCTGAGGTTTTTCCTGCAGGCTCTGCCCCAGAGTCCCTGAGGCATGCTGACTAGGGCACGGGTCTCAGCTGCCTCACCTCAACTGTCCCACCTAGTGGGGTTGGGAGGAGTCTTGCTGTGTGAAGCAAGACTTGTGTGAAATGAGCCTTGGGGTCACCTGAATGTTTTAGGATGCGGGTAAGACCTAATGTTCACCAGGATTTATAACCCGCCAGGAGTTGATTTAAGTACTTCACATGTGATATCTGCTTTACTCCTCCAGACAGCCCTCGCAGGAAGGTTCTGGTTTGAACATCCACACCACAGAGGTGAGGAAACGAGGCACAGAGGGCACCTCCCACAGCCAATCAATAGCTGAGACAGGATTCAAACCCAGGCAGCATGATTGTAGAGGTCAATGTGTTTAACTACTAGGAATGCTGGGAATTACAGTCCTTTCTCTATTGGGTTGGCTTGGTCCATACTCCTGGGCTTTTGCCTCAGTTTCCTGATCTGCACCCTGATTCCTTGATGGAGTTTAAGACCTTCTATGTTAGTCAGGACTCTTGTTGCACTTTAAGAAAAATAAAAAGGACTGGATTGGCTTCCTTAACTGAAAAGTCCAGGGTTGTCCTGTATTAAAGCATGTGAAAACCAGGTGCTTTAACGATGGAGTTAGGATTTTGCTTCTTTTTCTTTCTCTCAGCTCAGTATTCCTTTGTGTTAGCTGCATTCTCAGGGAGGTGCTTCCCATGTGGGTGAAAAGTGGCCAGCCACCAGAAGCCCCGGCTTGTGTTCTACTAGCCTGTGCTTCTTGAACTAGCTTCAGAAGTTGCTTGCCCTAGTTTAGAAAAAGCCCTGGTGTCAGGCTGTCCTGAACCAATCATGGGAAAGGACTATGCCCTCCTAAATATTCTGATTGGCATATTCCCATGAGTTAGAGGGTGGGGCCATTGGCAGCTCTACCTGAACCACAAGGAGTGAGAGCGGTTGGAGTTTGAGGAGCCTCCACAGGCCTGCTGTGAGGATTAGAGAACATGAATGCAGACCGTGGACTTTGTGCCTGAGAATCCCTCCAGGCCATGTTTGTGGAAACCATGAGTGACAAAGGATAATGCTCTGGGGACTATTTTCAGACTTCAGAATCATACCTAATGATGATCCTGAAGTGAGCTGGTTAGTACGATGTTACTCATTACCTTTTTAGGAGGAGGGCCACCAGTAAGTGGCCAGCTTCTTACTTTCCTCTGTGTCAGCCCCAGCTCACCTGGATTATGGCAGAACACACAATCTAGAAGGCCAGGGAATAAGCCCGTGTACTAGTGGGAAATGGATGGCATGCTCACAGGATAAATCAAGAAGCTAATAAAAGGACTAGTTACGAGGGTATGGCAGCATGTAGGGAAACCACAAGGGATTGTACAGAACCCTGGAGATAGTAATGGAGAGGCTTCTTTACCCTCCCCTGCCCTGAAGCCTAGGTAACTGGAATCAGAGAGAGAGGGGGCTAGGCAGAAGGGGCACCCTCACAGCTGCAGTTCCCTGCAGATGAGGGATTCAGCCAGCCTGTGAGGACCCAACAGAGAGGAAGCTGGGGAATAAATGCTCCGACCTCTCTTTTCTCCCTTTTTCTAATCTGATCATATTCCCCAGTGGCCAAAGGGCAAGGAAGCCCAGTGATGTACTCCATACAAGTTAGCCTCCTGGCATGAAGAGCCAGGTACAGAAAGGTGCTGAGTGGTGGAACGGCATGCAGTTTAGCTGATATGTTGGCATATGACCTTGTTGTTTCTGTCTTGAGGTCATTGGAGATGGGGGACTTTATTTAGTGTGGAAACCAGTGCAGACCACTGGTTGTTCCAGACTGAGGGCACAGCAATGGGTGGAGGGAAGAGAGGTAAGCCCACTCAGGTCTCCAACCAACCAGATTTAAAGAAGTGGGGTCCACATTAGCGAATAGATGCTGCCTTTTGGAGGAGCTGGGATTAGAGCTGAGGGACTGGATCATTTATGGTGCTAAGTGTTCTTTAAGGGTGCAGGCTGCCTGAGTACAAATTCTAGCTCTGCCAGTTGTGCAAGCTTGGGAGAGTTGTTTAAACTTTTTGCGCCTCAGTTTCTTCATCTGTAAAATGCGAATTGTAATATTACCAGTCTAATGGGATAGGGGTCAGATTAAATGAGTTAAAAGTACTTAGAACTGAGTCAGATACATCATAAGTGCTTACTAAATGTTAGCTGCAATTATTGTTATTATTATTGGAAAGAGTACTGAACTCTTAATTTTACAAGCCTGAAGGCTCTCTTTGCTCTGACTTGCTTTGTGACTTAGGGCAAGTCACTTTTCCTTTTTGGGTCTTGGTTTCCTCTTCTCTAAAGTTCAGAGGTAGGATCCAAAAATTCTGAAGACGCATTTTGGCTGGAAAATTCTAAATTCTGCAAATCCCAAGTCCATCACAGATTTTACAAAAGACCCTGAAGGGGAAGTGTGTTTCCAGGGCTTCTCTGGCTCCTGCCAAAGAGAGCTCAGATTTCCTCCCTTAGCTTCCCTGGAGGAGTTCCCAGTAAGGAGATCAGTAAGGCCCTTCCCTGCAGGTGTCTCAGGGAGCTGCTCTAATTTCTTTATGATGGCCTCCATCTGCAGTGGATCCCTGGAAGCACTGGCTGCTAGGGGGAGGGGCAAGCCTTTGCTGCTGGTCCTTCAGGCAAATCACTCATCTCTGAGGGTCTCTCCCTAGGGCCTGAAGTCTGACATGGTGGGAGGCAAGACCTCAACCTTGGCTGGCTGGGGGAGGTGCAGGCAGGCTGGGAGGCTTTTATTCCATCCCTGGCTGCGTAGATTGGCCTGGGGCTATTTAATGGGCTGAAATTCCATCCTGGGGTTTTCAGGTGCCAATGGGAGCTCAAATGGCTTGAATTCAGGAAATTCACCTTTCAATCCCCACCATTTCTCCTCCTTCCTTGTGTTTCTTCTCTTCCTTCTTCTGGCTAAAGTTTAAGCCCCTTAGCATGGCCCCATGGCTTTTGGCTCCTAGCTGCCTCCAAGCTCACCTCATTACCACTGCACGCCTTCCTCTAAACTCCAGATACTCTGGGGATCTCAGTCCCTTGATTATGTGAGACGTTTCCCACTTCAGGGACTTGGCACACACTGTTTCCATGTCCAGAACACTTCTCCATCCTTTTCTCCTTAGCTAACTTCTATTCATTCTTCAGATCTCTGCTCAAAGGTCATTTTGTCTTTGGAGCCTTCCCTGACACCAGAGGTTACAAGTGACTACAGGTGATGAACACAGACCGAGACTTTTCCATCACTCCAAACAGAGACTCTCTGACAATTACGCATTAACTCCCCATTACCCACTCCCACATCTGCCCCTAGTAACCTGTATTCTAATTTCTTTTTTTTTTTTTTTTCCAAAATGCTGGGAATTTTGATTGGGGTTGCCTTGAATCTGTAAATTGCATTGGGGATTATATTCTTAATAATATTTAGTCTTCCAATCTATGAACATGAAATGTCCTCCCATTTATTTAGGTCTTTGTTTTCTTTTAGCAGTATTTTGATGATTTTCCATGTACAAGTTCTTTATATCCTTTATTAAATTTATTTGTAGATATTTCTTTTAGTTGCTGTATTAGTCAGCCAAAGGGGTGCTGATGCAAAATATCAGAAATCTTTTGGCTTTTATAAAGGGTATTTATTGGGGGTAGAAGCTTACAGTCACAAGGCCTCAAAGAGCCCAAGTCAAGGTACCATAAGAGGTACTTTCTTACCCAGAGTCTGCTGCCACGTGTTGACGCAAGATGGTGGATGATGTCTGCAAGGGTTCAGTCTTCTTTCTCCACCCAAGTGTCCGTGTCCCAGCTTCTTCCAATCTCAGCCGCAGGCTGGAACAAGTCTTGTCTTTCTCCCAGGACTTGTTTCTCTCTGGGCTCAGCTGCTCTGCTCCCTTCACAAGACCAGCTTAAACTGTCAGGTGAACAGCTCGTCTCTCTTCCTGGGTCCTCTGCCGTGTCTAATGGAGACTTCTCTTTTTCCTCACATATCTGCTTCTCTGTGTGCTTTATTTCCGGGGCTCCGGGATCAAAACTCTAGCTGTCTCCTCGGCCTTGTTGCTTTCTCTTGGTGGGCGGGGACTCAACATCCTACTGATGTTACCCAATCAAAGCCTTAATTATTATTTAATCAAGTAAAAGTGAAACCTCTGAATCCAATACAATATAATATGCCCAGAGGAACAGACCAGTTCACAAACATAATCCAATATGTATTTTCGGAGTTCATAAACAATATCAAACTGCTACAGTTGCTATTGTATATTGAGTTTTTTCATTGGTTTCCTCTTCAGGTTGTTTATTACTAATATTACTGAGTTTTGTCTGTTGATCTGGTACTCTACCACTTTTCTGAATTTGTTAGCTCTTGTAGCTTTGTTGTGGATTTTTCAAGATTTTCTACATATAGGATTATGTCATCTGCAAATAGTGAAAGTTTTACTTCTTCCTTTCCAATTTGGATGCTTCTTATTTCTTTGTGTTGCGTAATTGCTCTGACTAGAACTTCCAGTGCAATGTTGAATAACAGGGGTGACAGTGAGCATCCTTGTCTTGTTCCTAATCATAGGAGACAATCTTTCAGTCTCTCACCATTGACTTTGATATTTGCTGTAGGTTTTTTATATATGCCCTTTATCATGTTCAGGAAGTTTTTGCTAACATTTTTAAGTTGCCTTTCCCTTGTTTCAGTACTTGCCCAGGTACTGCAATTCTTTAGCTGTTTTTTTGAGCTCTGGGGATGAAGGGCCCACCAGTTTTGGCTAGTTGTTCAAAGATTCTGTGGGGGAATGGAACCCTGGAGTGTCAAACTCTGCTATCTTGATTGACCTGCTCTATTTCTTGACTTCTTGCTAGGTGACTTAATAAACCCTCAATAGTTTAAGCTATTTTAAATGGAGTCTTTCATGACTTGTAGCTGAAAATCTTTTGACTGATTCACTGTGTATATGTCCTTGATCAAATCACTTATTTTTGCTAAACTTTGGTTTCTTTAAATGTTTAAAGAGACACTGGTTTTTCTGCATGATTGTACATCTGTGATCTTGTAAGAGAAGTGAATTTGCTGGGAATAAAGACAGATCTATACAAATGGGAGAAGTGGTTAACATTAGCCCCCCATACTAGGTGCCTGGATAGGGTAAAAAACAATGGAGATGGTTTTTGTTTTTCTTTTCCTCCTCCTTTTCCTTTATTGTTTGACCAGGTAGTAGGTTTAAACATCAAAAAGTATAGAAACATATAAAACGAAACATTTCCCATCACCTCTTTCTCCCATCTACAAATTCATACTGCCCACAAACCCTCCCAACAAGCAACCACTATTGCTTGTTTCTTGTTTCTTGTTTTTCTGCCTAGATATTTTTATGTACATGCAAGCTTAGAGTACATAAACATAGAGTTCTATCCCTCTGCCCTTTTTTTAAGTTAAAGAGCACAGTATACCACTGTTCTGAACTTTACTTTTTTTTCACTTTGCTGTATATCTTGAGATTTTTCCATAACAGCAAATAGTGAACTTATTCTTTTTTTTCTTTTACAGTGTCATAATACTTCATTGTAGTAATGAATTGACTTATTTACCCAGTTCATCACCGAGTGTCATTGGTGTTGTTTCCATTTTTTTTTTATTACAAACAATGTTGTACCAAATAATCTTAACCTCATAAATCTTGTGTAAGTGCCACAAACATTCTTAGGAGTGGAAGTGATAGGATAAAGGATATATGCCCTTACAGCATTTAAAAAATGTAGTCTATTTAACTTTTAATTACTGAAGCAGGGTTTAGGGAAAAAGACTGAAAATCCCTCTTTTCTTCACTCTCATCATTCTGGGCCAATCTGACCAGCTTCCTTTACTCCCCAAATGTTTTCTGTGGTCATAGGATGAATATTCATGGTTGGGTGGCTATTTCTTGAATGAATGAACTAGGCAGGAGACTGACTTCTTGACTTAGCAGATAAGAACTTTGCAGCCCAGAGAAGTAAAGTGACTTCTTTAGGGCTACACAGAAGAGCTGGAACTAGGACCTAGGATTCCTTGATTAGTAGAAACTCTCCCCTTACCCTCAGGTGGTGCTTCTAGGGTGTCATCATTAATTTTTTACATTATGTAAAGTTGTTCTTTTGCATGAATTTTGTTATACTATCACGGAGCCAATGGAACTTGGCTTTAGTTTTCATCATATATGTAACTGATTTCCTGCACCTTGAATAGCACTATGCTTCCACTGGCTCCCTTGCTTACCCACTTGCTTCCACGGCTACACTTACAACTTAGGGGATTGCTGACAATTCCTAGGCTAAGGCAGGAGACCTGGGGGCTGGGCTTCTCCTCAGGGGTCTACCCCACTCCTTGGATGTCCAGGTAGCACTCCAACCCTTGGGCCAAGGTCTAGCTGCTTTATCTTTTCTCTCTCATGGGGCACTGGTCTCCCTGCTCTATTCTTCCCCACCTTCCCATTACATTTCCAGAATGACCTTGCTACAAGGTGTATTTGATCTTCTTATTCATTAAGACTTTAGATGTTTTCCATGGCCCAAGTATACATTTCAAACTCCATACAGGAGAGCAGATGTAGCTCAAGTGGTTGAGCGCCTGCTTCCCATGTACGAGGTCCCAGGTTCAATCCCCAGTACCTCCTAAACAAAACAAAACAAAACAAAACAAACTAACTCAAGAGGGGAGCATTTAAAATCTGGTTCCAACAGCATCTCCTTCTAGACCATCCTATCACATGCACAGGCCAGTCCTGTCACACAAAACCACCCAATATTCATTTAGTCATTCACTCATTAACTCATTCAGGATTCATAGAAAGGGAATATGACCTCAGATTTCATTGCCAGAGGTCTAGGGACTGTGTACATGGTGATCTTGCTTTCCTTTGTACTAGCCTAGCCTCACCTAGAACAGTGAGTCCAGTCCAGTCTGTTCCACTTCAAGAGAATAAAGACAAAATGGATTTCTAGGGGGAGGGAACCAAAATGGAGAGGGGACTTGAAAACAGGTTCCATAAAGGAATGGTTGAGGGAAGTAGAAGTGATTGTCTTCAAGAAGAGGTTTGAGGAGCCCAAGGTCTGTTCAGATACTGAGGGCTTCACTGAGGGTTCTGTGAAGCCCCTGACAGGAGAGAGAGACAGATGCTTGGGGACTATAGGGAGAGCAAAGTAAGGGCAGAAGCTGGCATTAGCAAGGCCCAGTCCTGGGCTGGACAGCTTTGAGGGGTAAGCATACCATTCCTACTGAAACCCTTTCAATGGCCTCCCCAGACTTAGGATAAAGATCAAACTTCTTACCACAATCTTCGAGAGACTGAGTAGTCTGGCCTCCTGCCCTCTTACCCTACCTCTTTAGCCCCTTCTTATTCTATACTCTTCCCTGCTTCATGGGCCTCCCTTCTTTCAGTCCCTTGATCACACCAAGCTCTTACCTGCTTCAGTGCTCTTGCACATTAGTTAGTATTCTAGGCCAATGACAGTTTCTTTCTCCATGGGATTACATGAAATAATAATAATAATAATAGCAAACACATTTAGAGCACTTACACATGCCAGGTATTACTTTAACTACTTTACACACATTAAATCATTTAATGTGCACAAAAACTCTATGAGCCTGGTGATGCTCTTATCCCTGTTTTTTAGATTGGAGCACTATCACAGATTGGGTTGCTCAGGAATAGACTCCAGAGATGGAGATGGGCATGCAGGCTGTCTCTTAGGGAGTGCTCTGGGACCCAACATCTGTGGAAGGGAGGGGAAAGGAGCAGGAGTGGGCAGAAGGGGAAGTTGACTACGATGTAGTCTCAGCCAAGACCTCAGCTGAGCCCACGAGGTGCTTTGGAGGTTGGATGGCCCTTCAGTTGGTACAGGTTGGGGTTAGGGACCTGAGCTTTGTTTCCCTCTGTTGATTAGTCATTGGATGTGAACATGAACTTGGGTGAGGTAATTTTCTTCAGGCCAGACAATCCTCAAAGAGGGCCAACTGCAGGGGGCTGTCTCACAGCAGCACTCCCAGACTCTGGGGGCCATAAGTTCTTCATTCCTGAATGGATATCTATCTAGGTGTAGAGGGGTCACATAACTGCCCCAAAGTCACAAGTCTGGAAGTGGGGGTGCCAGGATAGGAACCCATGTTCTACTGCCTCCTCTTATTATTGTTGTTATTACTTTACAGGTAAGAAAACTAGATATTAATGAAGTTAAATCACATGACCAAAGTCACATAGTTGTTAGGGAGGAGAGCTGGTGGTTTAACCCCATTTCATTAGCTAGAGAATTAATCAATGCTAAGGTCTATTGGAGGAGGGATGTGTTCATCACTGTTATCAACAGGAGCTAGAATACCTGGCTCAGTAAAAATTTGTGGAATTCCTTCCCTCCTTACTGAAGATAAGCCTGAGTCTTGACTCCCAGACCTCTATTTCCTCCATTGGCTGACTGTCCCCTTGCAGAGGATCTGTTCTAAGCCCCTCATTTTATAGATGAGGAACCCGAGGCTCAGAGAGGAGAATGGACTTGCCCAAGGTCATAAGGCCTCTCAGTGACTGGTTAGGACACTTACCTCAGTCCGGGAACTTCTGGGCCAGTGTTCGTTCTACTGAGTCAACGTGCACACGAATCATGTTAAAATGCAGATTCTGAATCAGGGCAAGGCCTGAAGTTCTGCATTTCTAACAAAATCCCACACGGTGCTGAGGCTGCTGGTCCACAGATCACACTTTGAGAAACAAGAGTGATGGGGATCACAAACTTTTGAGAGCAGGAGAGAGATCTCTGAGAGCCAAAGTAGGCTGGTGCCGTGATTCAGTGTGGAAAGGCCTGTTCCTTTTCCTGCCACACGTAATCCAGGTGTTGTCAGCAGGCAGCAGGAACACCTGGTTGTGGGGTCACAAGTTCACTCAGGCGCCCGGCTGTTCCTGAACAAGCCCCACCACTAAATCAGTCATCTGACGGAACTGGCTTAGATGGACAGGTGTGTGGGGCTGGGAGCAGCTGGGCCAGGGGTGCTCCCAGCAACGGGCCTGCAACATCGGCTGCCAGGATGCTTACGGAGGGCCAGAGTCAGGCTGGGTTTGGGACTGGCATCTGCTACTTTTAGCTAGGAAGCCTTGGGCAAACTGCTTCACCTCTCTGAGCCTCAGTTTCCTCGCTGGTACTGGTCTCACGGATTGTCATGAGGCTTAAATGATGTAAGGCATGTAAAGTCTGCAATAGGTAGGTAATCAATGCTTGATGAATGTTTGTTTTTATTTTTATAGGAGCTCAGTCTTCTAGGGAATTCCTTGGAAATGAGGAAGGGAGTTGTGGAGTGTCTTTCAGCTTCCTACAAGTGGAGCCAGCTGGCATGAAGCAAGCTGGGTACATAGGGGAGGGATCCTCACATCCTAACATCTACCTGTGCACTCAAGGAGAAATCTGAGCATCATTCTGGCCTCTGTCCTTTCCCTTACCAATCACTAACTTTTGTCCTTTTAAATTTTTGAATATCTTCCATTTACTCCATATCTCTCATCTCCACTGCTTAAGTGGACCATGCTTATTAGATAATAATTTCGAAATATTTTATCTAATTTTTGCAAGTCCCCTCTAGGAGTCATAACAGAGAGGCCTTATTATACCTCCTTTACAGAAAAAAAAAAAAAA
>JAQZBX010044497.1:0-21343 GCA_029593785.1 Cabassous unicinctus
AGAGGCTGGAGTCATGGAGCAACTTGAACCTGAAGATATCCAGGCCAGAAGGGATGGGAGAGGTGAGAGCAATTGTGTCTGAATTCCCACTCCACAGCTCAGGGAGAAAGAGAGTTTGGAGTAGACATCAGAGAGAGACAGGCAGGCCCAACCTTTGGCTTGCCAGGAGTCCAGCAGCAGCTAACCCATGTTAACACAACATTTTTGAGGATGCTTTGATTTTGACATTTTCACAACCTCAGAACTGTTAGCTTTAACCCTCATAAATTCCAATAAAATCCATCCTATTTCTGGTATTTTGCATTGGAAGCACTTGCAAACTCAATCAGATAGGAAACAGGTTAGGAGAGCTGCCCTGTTCCCAAATGGCAGTGTGATGCTGCTGCCCAGTGAATTCACCTGTAAACTGTGGGTATCTCCAGAGTAGGCAGGAATGAGTACTGATAAGATGGAGGGGGAAGTGCTTTTGGCCAGTAAGGCTTGCAAGACAGGGAGTCAGGCAGGGGAGTCACATGGTTTGGGGCTAGTCTAAAGTGTCAGATGCTTGAGTATGATGCCTCAGGCATGTGTTTTCCAGGGGTGAAGGGTCAGATAAATGTATGGGACCTGGGGTCTGGTGCGGCAGAAGTGTCATGGCACAGAGAGGAGACTTCCTGTTCCTACTCCTTTTGCCCTTCCCTCCTTCCCTTGGCCTCCAGCGTTGACCCTCTGAGGAGGCTGCTCTTACTGTACCCCTCCTGGGTCTCAGGCACAGACTCAGGTCTTCTGCTTTGAATTCTACATTCACATTCTCCAATCTTGGGGCAGCCAAAGAAAGAGTAATGCCAAGATGAGACCTGTTGGTGTCAGGAAGAAAATGTCAAAATTCACATTATAGCATTGGCTACAGCAATAACATCACCAGAATGAGCAACATTAGGCCAGTGACCATAATAAATAGTGCAGGAATCCCAGAAAGTCCTGGGAACTAGGTGTGACAAGAATAGAAGTGAGTTTGTGAGACAGTGCAATGTTTGCAGGACACCTCAGAGGTTGCAGATGCCAGATATTCCTCAGAGTAATTAAATATTAAATTTTCAACACATTTTTAACAATGTTGAAAATGATGCAGACCTCTTCAATCCCAGAAGAAAATGGAGGGTTTGGATGGGAATAAGCTGATGAAAAATTGAAGAAGCTGGAATGTAACACGTATTTACTGCAGTTCGCCCAAGCCAGAGAGGGAATGTCCACTTTGGGGACCAAACTCTCAGAGCCCCAGTGAATACCATCTTCATAGGTTCTGGATTGAAAATGAGGGCAGGGAGAAAGGCCTGCACAGCACTCACAACCTCAGTTACTAATATGAATCACTCTAGTGTGTCTTCACTGGGGAATAAGCAGCTGAAATCCGTCTTCTGTGGTGCTAACAGCCCTCTAAATGGACACGTGTAGAGAGCAGTGTGGCCTTCAGATGGTCGCTCCATGCTCCTCATGTTCCATGCTCACTCTTGCTGAGGGAAGCCTCCACCAATCCAGGCAGCTGGGGAGGGGGCCGAGGGGAGTGAGAACTTTTCCTTTATGGGTGACTGTATTTGCAAAAGGTGAGGGGAAGTGCACACCCCCAGTAATGTTACAGATACAAATCAATATCTTCATATCAACCACTTGGTATGATTTCATTGTGTACTATTTCCATAATTTCTTTAAAATTATAACCAAATTATCCATGCAAAGAGTATAAAAATAATTTATGTCTGTTATGGCAAAGAGCAAAATACCTTCTCTAGGCTTAGCCCCTATTCCTCCTTGCTCAGAATTATCTGCATTTGCAGATTCTTTTGGGTACATATTTCTCTTTGAAAATACATGCATTCTCTGGTTTCTTTCATCCCACACCATATCACATATGAGAAAAATATTGGAGGACAACTTAAGAATATAAATAAATTTTCTAACTTCTTAAAATACTTGAGATTAGAAGTATATCATCTGATTATGAAAGGATAATTTCTGATTTAAAATAAGAAGGAAAATTGGAGTTAAGTATAAAGCAGGCCACAGTAGCTCAGTGGTGGTTAAACTTGAATCCACATCAGAATCAGGTGAAGAATCTGAAAAAATATAAATGTTTGGGGTTCCTTGTGAGAAAATGCTAAAATAATGGGCAGCAGTATTTTTAAACTGATAATTTTTTAAGTGCTTACCAAGAATGTATTGGATTGAAGAAGCAGTAAAAACAACCAGGATAATTTGAAATAAGTGGAAAGCCCATCATTACATAAACTAAGAGAAATCTCGAGTTCTGATGCATAAATTAGTGGTAACAAATAGAATACCGATGAGTGTGGAAGAAGATGTGGGAGGAGCAGATCTCAGAAAAAACCACAAGTGCATTTTATCAAGAGGAGAAAGACATCCTGAATTGCACAGTCACAGCCACTTCTTTAAAAGATTGGCATCAAGTTGCGCTAACTGGAGGTGGAGATTCTTTGGAGACTCACATTCATTACATTCACAGGGATTCTCTCCAGTATGAATTTTGCAATGTTTAATGAGATACTGCCTCAGGCTGAAGGCTATTCCGCATTCCTTACATATATAGGGTTTCCCTCCACTATGAATTTTCTCATGATCAGTGAGATTTGCTTTGCTACTGAAGGCTTTCCTGCATTCCTTACATATATAGGGTTTCTATCCAGTTTGGCTTCTCTGGTGTGCAATAAGGCTTGATTTCTGAATTAAACCTTTCCCACATCCATCACATTCTTATGGTTTCTTTCCAGCATGTAGTCTCAGATGGTTAAAGAGGTTTACCTTCTGATTGAAGGTTTTTCAACATTCATTGACTACGTAGGGTTTTTTTCCAGAATGAGTGCTCTGATGTATAATGAACTATTGCTTTAGGCTGATGGCTTTTCTGCATTCTTTACATTTATTTTTTCTGTCCACTCTGAGTTTTTTCATGTTCTGTGAGATATGATTTGTACCTAAATGCTTTTTCACATGCCTTACATTCATAGGATTTTTTTGCAGTAGGAAACCCCTTGTAGCTGAGATTTGACATTTGAATTACAGCTTTCCCACAGGGATATGATTTCTCTTCAGTAAGAATTTTCTGATGAATAAAGAGGTTTTCTGTCAGGTTGAAAACTTTCCCCCATGTATTATATTTCTATGCTTGTTCTCCTGTATGGTTTTTAAAATGAGGAGTAAAAAATCACTGTAAAGAACAGATAACTTTAAGGACACTCATATGGTTTCCCTCTAGTTTGAATTTTCCCATATTCCATGAGGTTTTGTTTCATATGAAAGCATTCCCATGTTCATTGCAATACTAAATAATGTATGAACATTTCATGCTCAATGAGGTTTAATGCCTGGCTGAAAGATTTCCAATATTCCATACATATGGAAGGTTTTATTTCTGCATGTTTCTTTGATGTGACTCTAGGTTTCCCAAATTCATGAAATCCCAAATGGTTTCCCTGAAGGATTAATTATCAGGTGTCTCATGAGGTTGAATTTTCAAGAAAACTTCATACTCATTACACTTAAAGGGGAAGACTGTCATGTGGGTCAAACTGCCAAAACTCATTGTCTTCCTTCTTTATTCATTACATAGATTCCTTTATACTTCTGTAAGCATGTTGCAAATTCCTTCAAAGTGAAGTTACATTCATTGACGTGTTATTTTGAGGAAACAATGCTTGGTGTCAGAGAAAATATTTTCCCAAGTTTCTTACATTCCCTGCCTTCATCTTAAATCTGTACTGTTGCGTAAGTGGATATAGCTTCATTCACAAGCCTTTTGTTATGAATTTCTTTCTGCTTCTTAATGTCCTATGCTTTTTCATAGTTTCTGGGGTGCAGCAAAGGCAGTACTTAGAGGGAAATTATAGCATTGAATGCATTCATTAGAAAATAGGAAAGATCCCATATCCATCATCTAAGCCTCCAATTTGGGAAGCACAACATCTCCTTTTTATTTGTTCTATCATTCATGGCTCTTCTTACTTCAAGTGAGCATCTCATCCAATTTTGGGATTTCATAACTAGGAAATGGGGAAGTGATACAGCACTTGATTTATGATGCAGAAAAAAGAACACCCCTTAAATCAACCCTGGAAACTTAAGCTCCTGAAGGATAAGAAAGGTGCAGCTTCCAAAGATGCAAGAGCATGGTGGCCCCAGAACAAAGGCCAAAATGGCAACCCAGGTAATCCTGAACACTTTGTTTTGGTCTGATTATTTTTGTTCAATTTTTTTTCCTTGTATTTATTTGGATGAGATGCACTATTTAATATTCTTTAAAATTTACCAGGGAAATTATTAGACATTTGCTTGCCTTTCCAAATCTGCACTTATTATTTGTTATTGACTTGCCAAATTATGTATTTTAAAACATTTTATAACGTGTACTAATCAGCCAAAGGGGTGCTGATAGAAAAAATACAAGAAATCTTTTGGTCTTCATAAAGGGGATTTACTTGGGGTAGAACTTACAGTTACCAGGCCATAAAGCAAAACTTTCTTCCTTCAACATAATTTGTTACCCTGTCTTGGAGCAAGACAGCTGTTGACATTTGCAGGGTTCAGGCTTCTTCTGCTCCTCTCTTCATAAGGCTGCATTTTTCTCTGGGCTCACCTCCTCTGTTTCCTCCACAAGGTCAGCTGTAGACTATGAGGCTCTCTAAGCTTTGCCTCTCTCCACAAGGCCAGCTGTGAACTATCAGGTGAATGGCTTGTCTCATTTCCCTGGGGCCTTCTGTCCTTGGTCATCAGAAGCCCAAAATCAAAACTACTCCAGCTCTGTCCTTTGTCATGTATCTTTATGATTGAGATCACACCCGCCAGTGGGTGGAGCTCAATGCCCTACCAACTGTGGCCCAGTCAATGCCTTATCATAACTTAATCATGCCCAGATTAACGGACCAGTTTACAAGGATAATCCCATATCACTTTTTTGAATTCATAACAATATCCTACTGCTACATATCCATTTACACATTTTATGCTATATCTTATTTTATGGTGTGTTTTAACACTTTATTGATGTCCTTGGCCATGGGAATCATTATTACTTTATCCATTCAATAGTGATTTAGATATATGAATTTAATTAAGAGATATTTTTCTTCGATCTCTCCAGAAACTTGAACCTTCTGTGATTATTTTCTTTCTGCCTGAAGAATTTTCTTTAACATTTCTTTTAAAGTGAGTTGCTGCTAGCAAACTTTATTAGTTTATACTCATCTGTATAAGTATTTCTTTCACTTCCTCCTGAAGGATTGAGATGAATTAAATCTCAGGCCCTCTAGGATCTCCACTGCCCTTGAGAGGACACTTAGGGTTGAAATTCTCCTTTCTGCTGTCAATGTAATCAGTTCTTTGGAGAAGAAATTAGGGGCTTTCAGTTTTACCGCCTGCTTCCTGCCCCCCTTACCCCCCAGGAAAATCTGTGCACTCTGGCTCTGAGAATGGGAGTAATGGCACACCTCTCTGAGTTACACACCTGATTTTGAATCTAAGATTTGGTGGAGAAAGCACAGTATATTGACCTCTTCTTGGGACGATTCTGGGTACAATACAATGGTGGTCAGCACCCCATTTTACCCAATGATGGCCACACCCAAACTACAGCCACTGCTTCATGATTTCCCATTTCTCCCAGACTTTGGAGACTCCACTTGATCCCTCTGCCCTGGGTTAATGCCCTCGTTTGAGTCTTGTGTGGACACTGGAAAATTATGCTTTTACTAAACAATTGCTGTGTGTGTAAACCTTTAGTATGTAGGACATTTTGGTTACAGTCTGATAAGGCACCTTTCAATTAGGACACTTTTTGTTAGATTGCTTTAGTTTAGTTAAGGGCCTTTGATTAGATTTCATGGACCGGGATATATCACAATCTTTGTGCTGAAGTCCTACATACCTGGAACACACAGAGAAAGATTGTTGCCATGTTTACCCTGCAATGTGGGAGAGGGCTCCAGGATCTTCTACAACTTTGGAGAGACCCAGAAACCCAGAGAGGCTGAGGGAGATGCCAGAGGCTGGAGTCTTGGAGCAGCTGGAACCTGAAGACATCCAGGCCAGAGGAGAAGGGAGAGGCATGAACAATTGTGTTTGATGACCCACTGCTGAGCTCAGGGAGAAATGAGTTTGGAGATGGGAGCGAGACAGAGACCTGCCCAACATTTTGCCTTGGCAGGAGTCCAGCAGCAGCTGACCCATGTTAAGACAGCATTTTTGAGGATGCCTTGATTTGGACTTTTTCACAGTCTCAGAAATGCAAGCTTTAATGCTAATAAATGCCAATTAAAGCCCACCTATTTCAGGTAGTTTGCATTGGCAGTGCTTGGCAAACTCAAAGAGCTTGGGAAACAGGGTTGGAGAGCTGCCCTGTTCCCAAATGGCAATGTGATGCTGCTGCCCAGTGAATTCACCTGTGAACTGTGGGTTTCTCGAGACTAGGTAGGAATGAGTACTGGTAAGACAGAGTGGGAAGTGCTTTTGGCCAGACAGGCCTGCAAGATAGGGAGTCAGGCAGAGAAATCACATTGTTGGGGACTAGTATCAAGTCACAGATGCCCCAGTATGATGTACCTGTCTCAGGCAGGATTTGGCCAGGTGGTCAGGGGCAGATAAATGCATGGGACTTAGGGTCTTGTGCTGCAGAGGAGTCAAGGCACAGAGAGGAGACTTCCTGGTCCTTTTTCCCTTCTCTTCTTACCTTGGCCCCCAGCATTGACCATCTGAGGAGGCTGCTCTTACTGTACCCCTCCTGGGTTTCAGGCACAGACTCTGGTCTCCTGCTTCCAGTTGTACATTCACCTTCTCCAATCTTGTGGCAGCTAAAGAAAGAGCAGTGCCAAGATGAAACCTGTTGGTGTCAGGAAGGAAATGTCAAAATTCACATTATAGGATTGGCTACATCAATAATATCACCAGAATGAACAGCATTAGGCCAGTGACACTAAGAAATAGTATGGGAATCCCAGAATGTCCTGGGATCTAGGGCTGACAAAAATTGAAGTAAGTTGTGAGATAGTGCAGTGTTTGCAGAAAACCTCAGATGGTGGAGATGCCAGGTGTTTCTCAGACTAATTAATGATTAAGTTTTCAGCACATTTTAAACAGTGTTGAAAATGATGCAGGCCTCTTCAATCCAGAAGACAATGGAGGGGTTGTATAGGAAGAAGCTGATTAACAAATGAAGAAGCTGGAATGTAACACGTGTTCACTGCCATTTCCCCAAGCCAGAAAGGGAATGTACTGTTTGGGAAACAAACTCTCAGAGCCCCAATGAAAACTATCATCACAGGTTCTGGATGCACAAAGGAGGACAGAGAGAAAGGCCTGCTCAGTACTCACAGCCTCAGAGATTAATGTGAGTCACTCTAGCGCATCTTCACTGGGGAGTAAGCAACAGCAAGTGCCTCTTCTCCTGTGGTGCTAACAGCCCTCTAACGGGACATTTGTAGAGAGCAGTGTGGCCTCCAGAGGGTCCTGTCCATGCTCCTGGTGCTTCATGCTCACTCTTGCTGAGGGAGGCCTCCACCAGTCCAGGCAGCTGGGGAGGGGCCGAGGGGAGTGAACACTTCTCCTTTTTGGGCAACTGTATTTGCCAAGAGTGATGGGAAGTGCCCCCTCCCCGTAAGGTTGCAGATACAAACCAATATCTGCAAATCAACCACTTTGTGTGATTTCATTGTGTACTATTTACAAAATTTCTTTTAAATTATAAGCAAATTATCTGTGCAAAGAGTATAAAAATAATTTATGTCTGTTATGGAAAACAGCAAAATTCCTTCTCTACCCTCAAACCCCATTCCACCTTCCTCAGAATTATCTGCATTGGCAGTCTTTTGGGTACATATTTAAGCACATGCATTCTGTAATTTCATCTGTCCCACATCCTAACATATATGAGAAAATTCTTGGAGTACAACTTAAGAATATAAATAAACTCTCTAACTTCTTAAAATACTTGAGATTAGAAGTATATCATCTAATTATGAAAGGATCATCTCTGATTTAAAATAATAAGGAAAATTGAAGTGAAGTAGAAAGCAGGCCACTGTAGTTCAATGGCTGTTAAACTTGAATCCACATCAGAATCAGTGAAAAATGTGAAAACATTTAACATAAATGGTTGGGGTGCCTTATAAGAAAATGCTACAATAATGGGCAGCATTATTTTTAAAATGGTTATTTTTAAATGCTTACCCAGAATGTAATGAATTGAAGAAGCAGTGAAAACAGCCAGGATAATTTGAAATAAGTGGAAAGCCCATCTGTACATAAACTAAGAGAAATCTTAAGTTCTGAAGCATAAATTAGTGGTAACAAATTGAACACAGATGAGTGTGGAAGAAGATGTGAGAGGAGCAGATATAAGAAGAAACTGCAAGTGCACTTTTCCAAGAGGAGAAAGACATCCTGAATTGCACAGTCACAGTCGCTTCCTTAAAAGATTGACAATAATTTCACAGACAGGAGGTGGAGATTCTTTGGCGATTCACATTCATTACATTCACAGGGTTTCTCTCCAGTATGAATGTTGTAATGTTTAATGAGATACTGCCTCTGGCTGAAGGCTATTCCACATTCCTTACATATATAGGGATTCCCTCCACCATGAATTTTCTCTTTGTCAGTGAGATTTGATTTCCTACTGAAGGCTTTCCTACATTCCTTACATATATAGGGTTTCTCTCCAGTTTGTCTTCTCTGGTGTGCAATGAGGCTTGATTTCTGAATGAAAGCTTTCCAACAGCCATCACATTCTCAGGGTTTCTCTCCCATATGTATTCTCAGTTGGTTAATGAGGTTTTCCTTCTGGTTGAAGGCTTGAATGAATGCTCTGATATTTAATGAACTATTGGTTTTGGCTGAAGGCTTCTCTGCATTCTTTACATTCATTTTGCTTCTGTCCACTCATTTTTTTCATGTTATGTGACATATGATTTGTAGCTAAAGGCTTTTACACATGCCTTACATGCATAGGGTTCTTTGCAGTAGGAAATCTCTTTTATCTGAGATTTGACATTTGAATTAAAACTCTACCACATATATATGATTTCTCTTCAGTAAGAATTTTCTGATGAATAAGGATGTTTTCTGTCACGTTGATAATTTCCCCACATGTATTACATTTCTATGCTTGTTCCCCTGTATGGCTTTTAAAATGAGGAGTAAAAAATGACTGTAAAAAGCAGACTAATTTCAGGACACTCATATGGTTTCTCTCTAGTTTGAATTTTCTCATGTTCCAGGTGGTTTTCTTTCAGATGGAAGCATTCTCATGTTCATTACAATATAACTAATATATGAATATTTCTTTCTCAATGAGATTTAATGACTGGCTGAATGATTTCCAATATTCCATACATGCACAGGATTTTTCTCCTGCATGTTTCTTTGATGTGACTCTAGCTTTCCCAAGTTCTTGAAATTCCAAATGGTTTCTCTAAAGGATTAATTCTCAGGTGTCTCATGAGGTTGAATTTCCAAGAAACCTTCACATTCATTTCACTTAATGGGGGGGGACTACCATGTGGGGCAAACTGGCATAATTCATTGTCTTCATACTTTTTCCTTAAATAGATTCACTCATGCTTATGTAAGCATGATGCAAATTCCTTCAAAGTGAAGTTACATTCATAGAAGTGTTATTTTGAGAAAACAGTGCTTGTGGTCAGAGAAAATATTTTCAAAACTTTCTTACATTCTCTGCCTTCATCTTCAGTCTGCACAGTTGTGGAAGTGGATATAGCTTCACTCACAAGCCTTTTGTCATGTGGTTCTTTCTGCTTCTCAATGTCCTAGATGTCTTCATAGTTTGTGGGGTGCAGCAAAAGCAGTACTTAGTGGGAAATTTATAACATTGAATTCATCCAATAGAAAAATGGAAAGATCCAATATCATCACCTAAGTGTCCAATTTGGGAAGTGCATCAATATCTCCTTTTTATTTGTTCTATCATTCATAGTTCTTCTTGATTAAAATTAGCATCACATCCATTTTGGTGACTTCATAACTAGGAATTTGGGAATTGATACAGCACTTGAATTATGATGGGGACAAAACAACACCCCAACCCAGGAACCCTCAGTCTTCTGAAGGACAAGAAAGGTACAGCTTTCAAACCTACATGAGTAAGGTGGCCCAAATCAAGGGCCAAAATGGTAACCCAGGAAATCCTGAACACTTTGTCTTGGACACGCTATTTTTGTTCATTTTTTTCCATCTAAGTATTTGGATGAGATGCACTATTTAATATTCTTTAATGTTTTCTGAGGAAATTGTAACATTTTTGCTTGCCTTTACAAATCTGCACTTATTATTTGTTATTGACTTGCCAAATAATGTATTTTAAAACATTTTATATCCTCTATTAGTCAGCCAAAGGGGTGCTGATACAAAATACCAGAAATCAGTTGGTCTTTATAAAGGGTATTTTTTTGGGGTAGAAGCTTACAGCTACCAGGCCATAAAGCATAAGTTTCTTCCTTCACCAAATTCTAATAACCCTTCTTGGAGCAAGACAGCTGCTGACATTTGCCAGGATTCAGGCTTCTTGGGTTCCTACCTTCACAGGGCTGCATTTCTCTATGGGCTCAGCTCCTCTGTTTCCTCCACAATGTCAGCTGTAGACTGTGAGGATGTCTAAGATTTGCCTCTCTCCACAAGGCCAGCTGTGAACTGTCAGGTGCATGGCCTCTTTTCCCTGGGGTCTTCTGTCATTGCTCATTAGCACTCCAACATCAAAAACTACTCCAATTCTGTCCTTTGCCATGTCTTTTTATGTTTGAGACTCCACCCACCAAGTGCCATGGCTCAATGCCCTACCGACTGTGGCCCAGTCAACATGCTTATCTTAACTTAATCATGCCCAGGTTAACAGACCGGTTTACAAGCATAATCCCATATCTCTTTTTGGAATTCATAATGATATCAAACTGCTACATATCCATTTACCCATCTTGTGGTATATATTATTTTATGGTGTATTTTAACACATTATTAATGTCCTAGGCCACGGATATCATTATTACTTTACCCATTCAATAATCATTTAGATATATGAATTTAATTAACAGATATTGTTCTTCAATGCATCCTGAATCTTGACGATTCTGAGATTGTTTTCTTTCTGCCTGAAGAATATTCTTTTACAATTCTTTTAAAGTGAGTTGCTGCTAGCAAACTTTATTAGTGTTTACTCATCTGTAAAATTATTTCTTTCACTTCTTCCTGAAGGATTGAGATGAATTAAATCTCAGGCCCTCTAGGATCTACACTGCTCTTGAGAGTACCCTTAGGGTGGAATTTCTCCTTTCTGTTGTAAATGTAATCAGTTCTTTGGAGAAGAAATTAGGGGCTTTCAGTTTTACCGCCTGCTCCTGCCGCCCCTACCCCCAGGCAAAATCTGTGTGCTCTGGCTCTGGGGATGGGAATAATGGCACACCTTTCTGAGTTACACACCTGATTTTGGATCAAAGATTTGGTGGTGAAAAACAGTATATTGACCTCTTCTTGGGACCGTTCTGGGGACAAGTACAACTGTGGTCAGCACCCCATTTTGCCCAATGATGGCCACACCGAAACTACAGCCACTGCTTCATTGGTTCCCATTTCTCACAGACTTAGGACACCCCTCTTGATCCCTGTTCCCTGGAATATTGCCCTTATTTGTGTCGTGTGGACAATGGAAAATTACCCTATTACTAAACAATTGCTGTGTGTTTAAAACTTTAGTATGTAGGACATTTTGGTTATGGTCAAATAAGTGGCCTTTCAATTAGATCACTTTTTAATAGATTGCTTTATTGTAGTTAAGGTCCTCTCATTAGATTTCAGGGACCAGGATGGACTCCAATCTTTGTGCTGATGTCCTACATACAGGTAACACACAGAGAAACAGCGCTGCCATGTTTACCCTGTCATGTGGGAGGGGATTCCAGGAACTCCTACAACTGTGGAGAGACCCAGAAACCCAGAGAGGCTGAGGGAAAGGCCAGAGGCTGGAGTCTTGGAACACCTTGAAGATGAAGACATCCAGGCCAGAGTAGAAGGGAGGAGGTGTGAGCAATTGTGTTTGATTGCCCACTGCTGAGCTCAGGGATAAAGTGACTTTGGAGGAGATGGAAGAGAGACTGAGACAGGCCCAACATTTTTCCTTGGCAGGAGTCCAGCAGCAGCTGACCCGTGTTAAGACAGCATTTTTTGAGGATGCCTTCATTTGGACATTTTCACAGCCTCAGAATGGTAAGATTTAATGCTGATAAATTCCAATTAAAGCGAACCTATTTCTGGTAATTTCCATTGGCAGTGCTTGGCAAACTCAAACAGCTAGGGACACAGGAATCGAGAGCTGCCCTCTTCCCTAATGGCAGTGTGATGCTGCTGCCCAGTGAATTCACCTGTAAACTCTGGGTGTCTCGAGACTAGGTAGGAATGAATACTGGTAAGTAAGAGTGGGACGTGCTCTTGGCAATACAGTCCTGCAAGAAAAGGAGTCAGGCAGGAGAGTCACATGGTTTGGGGGCTAGCATCAAGTCACAGATGCCCCAGTATGATGTACCTGCCTCAGACAGAGTTTGGCCAGGTGGTCAGGGGCAGATAAATGCATGGGATCTGGGGACTGGTGCCACAGAGGAGTCAGGGCACAGAGAGGAGTCTTCCTGTTCCTGCTCCTTTTGCCCTTCCCTGCTTCCCTTGGCTTCCAGCATTGACCCTCTGTGGAGGCTCCGCTTTCTGTAACCTCTTAGATCTCAGGCACAGAGCCAGGTCTCCTGCTCCCAGTTCTACATTCCCCTTCTCCAATCTTGCGGCAGCTAATGAAAGAACAATGCCAATATGAAACATATTGGTGTCAGGAAGTAAATGTCAAAATTCACATTACAGCATTGGCTACAGCAATAACATCACCAGAATGAGCAACATTAGGCCAGTGACCCTAAGACATAGTAAGGGAATCCCAGAACATCTTCTGACCTGGGATAACAAGAATAGAAGTGTGGTTGTGAGATAGTGCAATGTTTGCAGAAAACCTGAGATGGTGCAGATGCCAGTTATTTCTCAGAATAATTAAATATTAAATTTTAACACATTTTTAACAGTGTTGAAAATGATGCAGGCCACTTCATTACCAGAAAAGAATGGAGGTGCTGGATGGGAAGAATCCTATGAACAACTGAAGAAGCAGGAATGTAACACTTATATTCTTCTGTTTTTTTAATGGCTGCCATTCTGATGGGTGTAAGATATTATCTCATTTTGGTTTTGATTTGCCTTTCCCTAATAGCTAGCAATGTCGAACATTTTTTTTCATGTGCTTTTTAGCCAGTAGTATTTCTTTCTTGGAGAAATGCCTTTTCAGGTCACTTGCCCATTTTTGAAATGGGTTGATTGTCTTTATATTTTCATGGTGTAGGATTTCTATGTATGTGCAGGATACTAGGCCCTTTGAGATATATGGTTGCCAAATATTTTCTGAGAGTGTGTAGGCTGCCATTTTATTTTCTTAATAACAACATTTTTGGTGCAGAAGTTTGTAATTTTGATGATATCCCAATTATCTATTTTTTCTCTTGCTGCTCATGCTATGGCTGTGAAGTTCCTGAAACCTTTTCCTATTTCAATGTCCTGTAGATGCTTCCCTACATTATCTTCCAAGGTCTTTATGGTTTGGCTCTTATAGTTAGATCTTTGATTCATCTTGAGTTGATTTTTTATAAGGTGTGAAATGGTATTCTTCTCTTATTCTTTTGGATATGGATATCCAGTTTTCCAAGCACCACTTGTTAAAGAGGCCATTCTCTCCCAACTGAGAGGGCTTGGTTGCCTTGTTGAATATCAGGTGACTGTATATGTGAGGATCTATATCAGAACTCTCGTTTTGGTTCCATTGGTCAGTAGGTCTATCCTTGTCCCAATACCATGCAGTTTTGATCACAGTAGCTTTGTAGTATGTTCTAAAGTCAGGTAATGTGATACCTCCAACTTCATTTTTCTTTTTCAATATGTCTTTGGAAATTCAGGGCCTCTTCCCTCTGCAAATACATTTGGATATGACCTCATTGATTTGAATTGAGGAAAGTTAACAGTCTCTGAGAACCACTGTTTGAGAGATAGGTTAACGAGAGAGAGAGAGAGAAGGGTAGGTTGTGAGACAACACCAGTATGGACATAATCTATGGTAAAGTGATAGAGTATAGATACATAGTGAAGGATAGGACAAGTGAGTAGTGATATTACTGGGGTTGATGGTGCAGTGTTAACAGTTGGGAGATTAGGATGGACAAGTTAGAATACCCAGGTCATGTAAATATGAATTTTGTCATTCTATGTGCCAAGATAGGGGAGAGTCTTATGCTCCAGGGGGATGGGGAGGAAGAAACAGAAAAGATCAAATGGGGTATTTAGTGGTCATGGGAAATGTTCTTCATTACCTTACAGTAATGGACAGAGGACATGGTAAATATCATCAAAAAATATTAAGCTGTACCATCTAAAATGTAAACTATACTGTAAACCATTGACAATGTTTTGTAGCTATGTTTCCCTATCTGTATAACAGTTATAAAAATGCTACCATCCACTCACAAAAAAAAGTTTTTAATATGGGCTGGTGAATTGGGAGGGAGTTTGTGTATATGGGAATCTCTAGTATTCCATTTGTGACTTTACTGTGACCTAAAACTTCTTTGAAAATTAAATGAAAATTTTGGAGACACTGGGGAATGAGATGGGGAAGGTGTCATGGTACAAACTGGACATCCGATAATGCAGTGATAAAAGAAGGAAAAAATAATAATTATTTTAAAAAATTTCCATTCTTTTTCCCATTTTCTTGTTTTGAATGTCCCAATCCGTTAACTATATTTTATTTTTAGTTCTTTTTTTCTGAATTTCCTTGATTTTATCTCTTGCATTTAAGCTTACCACTATTATTTCATTTTCCTATTAAGTGTATTTGGTTATTATATGGGCTTCATTTTCTAGGAAGTTTTATCTCACAGAAGGGTTACAATGGGGTCTGTAAAAGATCATTCATGGGGGTGTCTGGGAGTGGGGATTCATGGAGTAATTTCATCTGAATATACATGAAAGACATATAAATTTGTTCAAATGATCAAGGGAAGAGGCATGGTTATGGTGGGTATACAATCACTCAATATATGAGGGGATACTGAATTCCCAGTCTGGAGAGCTCTGCCACATTCTCCAAGGGAGCAGCAACAGTCCCCCAAGTGAAGGGGTATTGTCTGGCCAAAGGGGATGACCCACTGTTGGGTTCTTGTTATGGATGACTAGCTTTATGAGTCTATGCCCTTGTAATTGAAACATGGCTTAATCTTATGTGGTGCCTAAGGGTTGCCACCTGAGAGCACCTTGTTGCTCAAATGTGGCCACTCTCTAAGCCAAACTCAGCATATGAATGCATTACCATGCCCCCAATGTGGGACATGACTCCCAGGGATGAGTCTCCTGGGAACAAGGGACTAATACCAAGTGACAACTGGAAACATGACTGGAAAAAAAACCTTGAATAAAAGGGGGGAAAGGTAAAGACAAATGAGTTCATGTAGCTAAGAGACTTCTAAGAGAGTCAGGAGGTCATCCCAGAGTTAACACTTACAGACACCACAGTAGGATCTCATAGAACACCAAAGTGTATATCACCCCACACAGAGGGACTCCTGAGACCTCTGGAGACAGCCAGGTCCTATATAAGGGGGGAAAGCCCCAGAGAGTGATGCCTTATCAGTGGGCTCTACTTTGGAATCTGTGCTCCTGAAAGTGACAGAGTTGGACTCAAGGAAGTCCTCTCTGCACATGGTCCATCAGTTCCTTCTATTCAAACCTATACATGAGGCTAGAATTTGTAGGTGTACTTCCAGAGACTGGAGCCTCTGGCCCACCTATGTGCCAGCTGTGCCTGGAATCTTGGTGGAGCTGCAACTCCTAATCTACAGCTCAATGGACTCACCCAAATCGCCTGGGGAGGAGATGATGATAATGGACAAGATCCATCCCAGGGATTGGAGAGAGCCTGCACCTGAAGGCAGGATAATCCCACCCACCATATCCATGGTATATAAGCCCACTCTCACTTGGAGAGGGAGTGGACATCACCATTGCAGTCCCTTCAGGTTTGGGGGAAGAGCTATGGACTAGAGTGGACTTAACAGTATTCAGTTGTAGACATATTGGGATTCAAGCAATGGAAGAAATTATAACAGTGAGGTGAAGCCAGAGGCCAGTAGAGGCTTTTGGGTTCAGAGGGGAAGGTCAATTTTAATACCGGGGCTTTTTCAGGACTTGGAGGTTTTCCTAAGTGACTTTGGGGTGACAGATATTGGCCATTTTACTGCAGCATATACCATGCAGAACTGTGTGGAAGAGAGTGTGGCCTATGATATGAACTGTGGTCTCTTCTTCTTGGCAAACACCAGGATGTGTATATCCTTTGAAGGTGATGTGCCACACCAATGAAAGAGGTTTATGTGAGATGTTAAGGGAGGTATGGGAGGTGCAGACCATGGGAATCCATGTAATTTTTGTGTAACATTTATGTAATCTAAGCATCTTTTAAAATATATATGAAAAAAATAACATTTATGTAAGAAAATGTACATACATGTATATATATCTATATATCATTTTTCAAATTAAAAATTAAAGAAATAATTTATGGTATTTTGCATAAATTCCATATATAAATAAATAATCTGGTATTTTGCATTGGCAACACTTGGCAAAATGAAACAGCCAAGGACACAGGGTGGGAGACCTGCCCTGTTCCCAAATGGCAGTGTGCTGATGCTGCCGAGGGAATTTACCTTTAAACTGTTGGTGTCCCCAGAATAGCTGGGAGTGAGTACTGGTAAGATGGGGGGAGGGAAGTGCTCTTTGCTAGCAAGGCCTTCAAGACAGGGAGTCAGACAGGATAATCACATGGTTTGGGGACTAGTATAAAGTCACAGATGCCCCAGTATGATGTACATACCCCAAGGAGGGGTTGGTCAGGTGGGCACAGGGAGATAAAAGCTTTGGACCCGGGGTCTTGTGCATCAGAGGAGTCAGGGCACAGAGAGGAGACTTTCTGCTCCTGCTCCTTTTGCACTTACCTGCTTCCCTTGGCCTCCAGCATTGACCATCTGAGGAGGCTACTCTTACTCTATCCCTCCTGGGTCTCAGGCACAGACTCAGGTCTTCTGCTTCCAGTTCTACATTCACCTTCTGCAATCTTGGGGTAATTAAAAAAGAGCAATGCCAAGATGAAATCTCTTGGTGTCAGGAAGGAAATGTCAAAATTAACATTACAGCATTGACTACAGCAATATCACCAGAATGAGCACCATTAGGTTAGTGATCCTAAAAACTAGTACAGGAATCCCAGAAAATCCTAGAACCTAGGGCTGACAATAATAGAAGTTAGGTTGTGAGATAGTGCAGTTTGCAGAAAATGTCAGAGGGTGCAGATGCCACATATTTCTCAGAATAATTAAATATTAAATTTTCAACACATTTTTAACAGTGTTGAAAATGATGCAGGCCTCTTCAATCCCAGAAAGTAACAGAGGAGCGTGATGGGAAGAATCTCATGAACAACTGAAGAAGGTGGAATGTAACATGTGTTCACTGCAGTTCCCCCAAGTCAGACAGGGAATGTCCTGTTTGGGAAAAAACTCTTATAGCCCCAATAAAAACCATCATAATAGTTTCTGGATCTCTAAAGCAGGACAGGGAGCACTCACAGCCTCAGTTAGTGATGTGAGTCACTCTAGCAGGTCTTCACTCAGAGGTAAGGAGCAGGAAGTCCATCTTCTGCTGTTGTGCTAACAGCCCTCTAACTTGATATGTGTAGAGAGCACATGTCCTTCACATGGTCATGTACCTGCCCTTCGGGCACCATGCTAACTCTTGCTGAGTGAGGCCACCACCAGTCCAGGCAGCTGGGGAGGGGGCTGAGGGGAGTGAGTAATATTCCTTTATGGGTGACTATATTAGAAAAGGTTGAGGGGAAGTCTCCTCCCAGTAATGTTGCAGATACAAATGAATATGTTCAATTCAACCACTTTGCATGATTTCACTGTGTACTATTTTCACAATTTCTTTTGAATTATAACCAAATTATCCATTCAAAGACTATAATAATAATTCAAGTCTGTTATGGAAACACCAAAATTCCTTCTCTAGCCTCAACTCCCATTCCTCCTCTCTCAGAATTATCACTTTTGGCAGATTCTTTTGGGTACACTTTTCTGTTTGTAAATACATGCATTCTCTAGTTTCATCTCTCCCACAGCCTAACACATATGAGAAAAATATTGGAGTACAACTTAAGAATATAAATAAGTTTTCTAACTTCTTAAAATACATGAGATTAGACTTATATTGTCTAATTATGAAAGGAGAATTTCTGATTTAAAATAATAAGGAAAATTGTAGTGAATAGAAAGAAGGCCACTGTAGTTCAGTGGCTGTTAAACTTAAATCCACATCATAATCAGGTGAAGAATTTGAAAAAAATATAAATCATTTGTGTTCATTATAATAAAATGCTACAATAATTGGCCACATTATTTTTAAAATGGTAGTTTTTGAAATGCTTACTCAGAATGAAATGGATTGAAGAATCAATGAAAACATCCAGGATAATTTTAAATAATTGGAAAGCCCATCTTTACATAAACTTAGAGAAATCTTGAGTTCTGATGCATAAATTAGTGATAGCAATTGAACACAGATGAGTGTGGAAGAAGATGTGGGAGGAGCAGATATAGGAAGAAACTGCAAGTGCACTTTTCCAAGAGGAGAAAGACATCCTGAATTCCACAGGCATACCTCCATCCTTAAAAGATTGGCAACAAAGTGCACAGACTGGAGGTGGAGATTCTTTGGAGATTCACATTCATTACATTCACAGGGTTTCTCTCCAGTATGAATGTTGTAATGTTTAATGAGATACTACCTCTGGCTGATGGCTATTCGACATTTCTTACATATATAGTGTTTCCCATCACTATGAATTTTCCCGTGGTCAGTGAGATTTGATTTGCTACTGAAGGCTTTCCTACATTCCTTACATATATAAGGTTTCTCTCCACTTGGTCTGCTCTGGGGTGAAATGAGGCTTGAATTCTGAATGAAAGCTTTCCCACATGCATCGCATTCATAGGCTTTCTCTCCAGCATGTATTCTCAGATGGTTAATGAGGTTTCCTTCTGGTTGAAGGCTTTTACACATTCATTGCCTATATAGGGTTTTTCTCCAGATAAATAGTCTGATGTTTAATGAACTACAGGTTTTGGCTGAAGGCTTCTCTGCATTCTTTACATTCATTTTGTTTCTGGCCACTATGTGTTTTTTTCAAGTTCTGTGAGATATGATTTGTACCTAAAGGCTTTTTCACATGCCTTACTTAATAGGGTTTCTTTACAGCAGGAAATCTCTTGTATCTGAGATTTGATATTTGAATTAAAACTCTGCCACATATATATGATTTATCTTCTGTAAGAATTTTTGAATGTATAAAGAGGTTTTCTGTCAGGTTGGAAACTTTCCTACAAATATTACATTTCTATGCTTGTTCCCTTGTATGACTTTTAAAATGAGGAGTAAAAAATGAACGTAAAGAGAAGACTGCATTGAGGACACTCGTGTGGTTTCTCTCTAGTTTGAATTTTCTCAATTCCATGAGGATTTGTTTCAGATGGCAGCATTCCAATTATCATTACATTGCTAACAAATATATGAATATTTCATACTCGTTGACATTAAATGCCTGGCTGAGGGATTTCCAATATTCCTTACATATACAGGATTTTACTCCTGCATGATGCTTTGATGTGACTCTAGCTTTCCCAAATTCATGAAATTCAAATGGTTTCTCTGAAGGATTTATTCTCAGGTAAAACAATGAGGTTGAATTTCCAAGAAAACTTCACACTCATTATATTTAAAGGAGAGAACTACCATGTGGGCAAACTGCCAAAAATCATTGTCTTCATTCTTTTTCCATACACAGATTCCCTCATGCTTAGGTAAGCATGATGTAAATTCTTTCAAATTGTAGTTACTTCATAGAAGTGTTACATTGAGGAAACAATGCTTGCAGCCAGAGAAAATACTTTCCCAACTTCCTTACACTCTCTGCCTTCATGTTCAGTCTGTACAACTGTGGAAGTGGATATAGCTTCACTCATAGCCTTTTGTTATTTGGTTCTTTCTTCTTCTAATGTCCTATGCTTCTTCATATTTTGTGAGGTGCAGCATAAACAGTGCTTAGAGGGAAATTTATAGCATTGAATTCATTCATTAGAAAACAGTAAAGATCCAATATCAATCATCTAATCATCCAATTTGGAAAGCGCAATAATATCTCCTTTTTATTTGTGCTATCATTCAAGGCTCTTCTTGCTTTAAATGAGCATCACATCCTGTTTGGTGACTTCATAACTAGGAAATGGGGAAGGGATACAGCACTTGATTTATGTTGGGGACAAACAACACCCCATAAATCAACCCTGGAACTTTCAGGGTTCTGAAGGATGAGAAAGGTGCAGCTTCCAAAGATGCACAAGTTAATGAAGAGTATTTCCCATGACCATTACATAGCCCATTTGTTCTTTTCTGTTCCTTCCTCCCCGTGCCCTGGGGCATATGACTCTTCCCTGTCTTGGCTCATGGGATGTCAAGATTCATTTTTACATGTCCTGGTTATTCTAACCTGACCTTCCTAATCTAACCACCTGTTAATTTGTACCACTAGTAAAATCTCTACCCACCTGTCCTATCCTTCAATATGTAAATATACTCTTTTAATTTACCATAGATAATGTCCATATGGGTGATGGTTCACAGCCTACCCTTCTCTCTTTCTTCCTGGTTAGATTATCTTTCACTAAGTGGTTCTCAGAAACTGTTATCTTACCTCAATTCAAATCAATGAGGTCATAAACTGTTCTTCCTTCAATGCCTGGCTTGCTTCACTCAGCATAAGGTCTTCAAGATTCATCCATGTTATTCCATGTGTTAGCACTTTATTCCTTCTAACAGCTGAGTAATATTCCATTGTATGTATGTGCCACAATTTGCTTATCCATTCATCTGTTGATGGGCACCGTGGCTGATTCCAACTTTTGACAATTGTGAACAATGCCGCTATGAACATTGGTGTGCATATATCTGTTCGTGTCTTAGCTTTCAGCTCTTCTGGGTATATACCCAGTAGTGGAATTGCTGGATCATATGGAAGATCTATCGTTAGTTTTCTGAGGAATCACCAAACTGTTCTCCACAGTGGCTGGACCATTCCACAATCCCACCAGCAGTGGATGAGGGT
>JAQZBX010044498.1:0-21342 GCA_029593785.1 Cabassous unicinctus
TCTCCCAAATTTCAATTTAATTTTCAAAGAAGTTTTAGGTCACAGCAAAGTCACACACGGAATACTAGAGACTCTCACATACCCAACCTCCCTCCCGCCGCATTGACACTTAGTTAAACCAGTTCTCATACTCTGACCTATAAATGTAGGGTCTCACTTTTTCACAGCACCTGTTAAAACTGCTTCTTCTGTAAATGACTCAGCTCATGGCTTAATATTTTCCTATATAAAAAATGTGGCAGATGGACTGGTATGTGACCTTGTGTACAGCCTCAAAGGGTAAACCATGTGGGTGAAATGGATATCACTAGGAAAGAATTAGTGGTTGCTGCATGGGACTAGGATGAAGAATCTTACTTTGGGCTACTTTTGTATTTGACTATTATATGATGTGATCATTGGAGTGTCCTCAATAACATACTTACAGGGATAATAGGTGGCTGTGGATTTGGTTAGGTGCTGTTCGGTTTTGTTTTTGACTAGCCAACTGTGGTCTGCAAGCAGATTTGGAATTTTGTATAAGAAAGTAGGGGAAGAGAGTGGCAGGAATGTGTCTGGCAAAGCTGAAAGGATTTTTCTGGAAGAGACAGAAGAGAGATGTGATAGCTTCCAGAGAGTGGAATCTTGGAAAAAGAGAGACATTGAAAGAGGATTCCTAAGAAACTTTGCTATGTGCTATGTTACTGAAATCTCCCCTCTGTTGGCGCTCCCCACTGACAATTTCAGAGCTGTATTTGTGTGTGGCAGGCCGGGTAGGGAGAGAGCGGCTCACAAGCTGGTTGCTGAGTGAGAAAGCCTTATAAGCAACTTGAGAATTGTGTTGCTCAAAAAGAGGATCTTGTCATTATTCGATTTAAGTTTTCAAATTAATTTTTCTTTAGTGCAAAGAACACTCGAGTCCTTAATAAAAAATTGTTGCGTACCCTATGGTCATCAAACCAATTCCCTAGACAGTCAATATTTACATAGCTCAGATAAACCACCTTAATTTAAGGACATCTATTATCAAGCAAATACCTCAGTAGTTATGATTTTATTGGTTTTAATTTTTTCCTAAATCACACATGTTCATCACCACAATTTCAAAAGTTGTAGAAATGTATATAAATAAAAGAGCCCCAAGAAATTTTGTATTGTATATATGTTACCACAATAAAAAAAAAATACCTTCAGTTGAGAGGGTCACTTGTTTCATCAAACTTTTTGACCTCTTCAGAGATCAGTCAGGGTCCTCTGTCTGCTTAAATACTCCTAAAGGATCCTTCTGTATCTCGGTTCTTATTCTACTGTTTTATTAATTATCTATGTACTTGTCATTTCCCTCACTAGGTCATAACTCCTTGATAACAAATAATGTTTCTAATCTCTGCACCTAACATAAAAGCCAGCACATGATCAACATTCAATAAAGCTTGTTGAGTAAGCAAATATATAAATGAATTAATAAAATTAATAAAATCTATTAAATTTTTCAAAAAGTTCCCCAAGGGTAACTGGTAACCAACATTAGAAATTTGGTGTTAGGTCAGCTAGACTTTTTTCTAAGACTTTACTCTTAATCTCTTTACTCATTACAGCCTTCATACTTGGTACAAATATAATCTAATACTGTACAATTTTAACCTTTATCACTTTATATCTTTTGAGCCGAATTTATTTTCTGGAGTCAAAGTTATCTAGTAGAATTTGTATTTGGATAATAACTCTTAATGGGATAGGGTTCCTAAATTTAAATATATATATTACATTTATATTAATGTTAGGTAATCAATTACTCAATTCTTAGGTTTATTTTCTATGGAAAGTTATAAATCTCCACTTGGACTTCCTCTGACTTGCAAATATTTCTGAAACTCCTCTCCAGACTATGGCTTGATCATCTTTTTCTGTGTTTTGTGAGAATGTAAACTTACTTCACTATTAACCTTAGCAAAATGAATGATCTGCTCTCATGTCTCCCCAATACATTGAATGCAATTTTAAAGTAAAAAAAAGCATGATCTGAATTATCCATGCGACAGTTCCAAAAATGTCATATAATCATTGAGACTTAATGATATTTACATTTAAAATCTCTTAGCTCTCATATTTATATGGAAAGAATTAATATCTAATTCTGGCATATAATAAAAAGGAAGAAAAATTAAATAAAAGATAATCTTCAGATAGGAGAAGAAACTAATTATGTAAAATTTTTCATGTTTAAAATGGCTTTCTAATGAGAAGCCTGTCTTCTCTTCCTGGAATAGCTCCTCAAATATTTCCTCTTGCATTGTGTCTATGATAAATCATTATCCAGGCTTTGGGTTAATAAAGCCTACTCTGTTCCCTACTTCCTGCCTTTGGTCTCTACATCTTCATCTGTGCGAAAGGCTGCAGCCAAAAAATAAAAATATTCAACACTGACTACATCATCACCTCTCACTGAGTTTACATGATTCCTTATTCCTTTCTGCACCCCATTCAAATAACCTACCCAGATAATAGATATTCAGTCTCCTTCCATTCCTATGTTAATGGCTTAAATTTAATCAAAGAGGTGGTTAGCTCTTTTTTTTTTTCTGACCCTCTTTATTTCCTTCACTGTGACTTTTTTAGGTGGTTCTTCATATAAAGAATCTTTTTTTTTTTTTTAATCTTTCAAGCCAGTCTCACTATTCCTATGAAAAAACTCAAAATTTCATGAAAATATACAGTTATTTCTTCAGGAAGTTTATCCTGAATAACTAAGCAAGGTAAAGATAAACTATATAGTTCCTAAGCATTACCCATGCAAAACATGCCTCCATTCGAGGAATCACCACCTGTAAATTGTTTCTTTCATTCATTATTCATTCACTCACTCACAAGAAATATGTATGCCAAGTCTGACTATATACCAAATAACAGGAATAAAATTTTATAACATGATTAAATCTATGGACTTGGGTTTGAATTTTGACTCTGCCACTCACTAAATATGTGACTTTGGAAACTTATTTAACCTTCTATGCCTAAATTTCTTCATCTGTAGGGTTGCTGTGAGGATTAAGTAAAATAATCTATGTAAAGTGCTTTAGCCCGGTGACTGGACCATGTCAATTATTTTTGATGATTTAGAGATCGCATGGGGAACAGATGTAGCTTAAGTGGTTGAGTGCCTGTTTCCCATGTATAGCGACCTGTATTCAATCCTTGGTACCTCCCCCTCCAACCCCACCCCCCAAAAGTAGAGATAGCAGTGCATTGGTGAGCATGAACTTGACATGAAATTGTTTCAACTTCCATCTTAGAGCTAATTGTATCTTTCAGAGAAAGGACAACCAATAACTGAGCCTCACTTCTCTGATTGAGTCTTAGAAGCAATTAAGTTGATGAGAAATATGCCCACACATCTGATATAATAGAAGCAGGCCCTTCTAAGAAGCAGGTCCCATTCTTAGGGAAAGGGGACTGGGGGCAGATGGGCTAAACTCTATAATACTTGAGATGATCCAGTCACTGTTGACAGAAGGCAATCAGGGGTGCTTAGCTTGCTTTCATCAGTGATCAGTTCAGATCCAACTCAACCATGCAGTGAAAATTGAAGGGATCTAGCAGCATTTAAAGGCATCATTACTACTGCAAGCATTGCCCTTCACTGCATCCCAACAGGGAACACCCAGCGGGGGCAATGCCCTGCCTTGGGACCAGTGGAAGAAGAAGGGTAAGAAGGGGGAATGGGAGAAAGAAGGGTATGGCCTTTCCATTTTTTATTTTTATCCACAAGACCTTATACCTATACAAAGCTGAGTGATAAGTTAGAAAGGATTTTTGGTAAGTTCTTCCCCCCACCTCCCTTAGACTCTAAGCTAACTCAGATTGTCTATTTATACAGGATGAACTGATTTTTAAAAATCAATTTTTCAGATATCTATTGTACAAAGCAAGCTATAACAATGATTAAAACAAACATTTTAAAATAAAGGAAACAATGTATCCTTATTGATTTATTAGTTGTGTCAATCATACTAACCTAAGTTGTCAACAATAGGGGAAATTGGGTGTGGGGTATATAGGAACTTTCTACACTATTTTTTTTAAAAAACAATAAACTATTTTATTTCATTTAAAAAAAAACAAACAACAATAAAAATACATTGCTGCTGCCCCATCTCAAATTCTGTTCATTAAAAAAAAAAAAGTTAGCTAAAGAGAATTTTGCTGTTGTCTAAATTGAGACGCAATGTTTTGTTTTCATTTAAAAAAGTCATCTGTTCTTTCACAGTGAGCTCAATGTGGGAGTGAAAGCAAGCCAACCACCTGCAACCCCAGAGTCAGTTCAAGTCCAAAGTAAATAAACTCAAGAGAAATAATTAAATAGAAGCAAAAGGTTATATATACTAGTGCTACACTGCAGCATCACCTCCCTGCCAAAAAAGAAAATAATGTGACTATCTGTCATTATCAATGGTTTAATAAATTATGGCACATATACACAATGGAATATATCATGTGCTCTTTTGAAACAAAAAGATGTCTGTAGGAATATTAAGAATTGTTAACTATGTAGTGGTAGGAGAAAATAAAAAATATAAAAGTGTTTATACTCAGTAAATACAAAAATGTAAAGAATGTACATGCTATAGGTATTTTGAAAGGGTAAGATATGTTCTTTACATATTCATTGATACATATCACCACTATCTTTAATAAAAAATAAATGATGTTACTATAAAACAGTATATATTTTTGCACTTTAAAGAATCTCTCAGAGAATTTGTTTAAAAAGAAATAAATAAGTATTCATTCTTTTTCATATCTTTTAAATCCAAATGTGTTGACTTAACTGCTATTCCTGAAATAGCAGAATTACAGGGGGATGCTGGGGAGTGACAAGAAGAGGCTACCAATGCCTCAAAATGCAACTTCTATGTCATTTAAATCCAGAATTTCATTGCTTTCCATCCCAGTTATTTTGCTGTTAGTTTGAGGACCACTGTCCTCCAGGAAACCACAGCTGGCCTCAAGTGAAGATGGAGGAATGCCCCTGCTCTTCCCTTTACTATTTGAACTCTCCATAGTTACAGGTTTCTTCCTTAATTGCTATATTACATTAGGCCTAAAATTTAACAAGACTTTATTGAAGGCCTGGAGAGGAAATTACAAGAGACAAACTTAAAAATGTGTACCAACTATGAATGTTTTTGAAATCTAGAGCTCTAAGCCTTCCACAGAGTCCCCTGACAAACTGCTGTTCTGTTCACTTTCAACTGCTTCTCAGCTCCCCTCCATAGAGAACTACAAACCCTCTCCCCGCCCAGTCTCCTATCTCCAGCCCACCCTCTGAGGCCTCACTCTCCCACCTGGATCTGCCCTTTCCCAGGATGACTGATAATGAGCATATTCTCTTCAAAAAAAAATTCCCACCCATCTCCAGAGGCTCTGCCAGTTCAATCCATCAGGGCACATTGACTAACTCTCAGTGCTTCTTCCAAAGCTTGGATCATTCCATCTGCAATGACATCTGATACGGGAACATCAATAGGCTAGATCAGACTAACCTTCAGCAAAGCCCCATCTGGTCCCTGATCCTTTGCTTGATCAGGTAAAGGACCACTGAGTAGGTTTGAAAATTTAGTTATTAACATTGCTGTGCAAAAATGTACCCTTATTTGGTCTATACCTGAACTTAACTTGGCTCAAGAGCTTTCATTTCTGCACAGTTTGTAAAAAAAAAATAAAAATTAACCTGCCAATTCAAGGTCAGTCATTTCTACATTAGAACTCAGTGTCTTTTGGATGACCATTCAGTCATATTCAGCCTTCTCTTCCTCTCTTTCTCCTTCTCCCCTTGTTTCCAGAGGTGATCTACATTTCTAGGTGATCTACATTTCCTGGCAGGGTGGATGTCCATGTACCATCCTCTTCCCTCACTGGACTGATTCTACTGGAGAGTAGCTTGTTTCTCTTGGTCATTGGGTGTTAGGCTCTAGCATTCATGCTAATGTCTATGGTCTGCCATGACTTCCAAGCATCATAAATATAGACTTAGTATCCTCTGTCTTTCTGAACTCCCTTTCTTCTTCTCATCCCATGGAAACTATACTCAGGTCCATCCACCTAGATGCTGCAATTGCTTCTCTTCTACTCAGGCTCCTTGTCTCCTGGTTTTAAAGTCTCCTGGACCACACCCTGGAAAGTGGAAATCCAATTTTAGATTACTGTTAATATCCATCATTTTGCTATATGTTTTAGTTTGCTAAAGGCTGATAATGAAATATACCAGAAATGGGTTGGGTTTTACAATGGGAATTTATTAGGGTAAAATCTTATATTTCCAAGGCTGTGAAAATATCTGAATCAAGGCATCATCAGAGATACTGTCTTACCAAAGCTCCACCACTGGTGTTCCTAGACTCCTGCCATGTGCTAAGGTAAAATGGTGGCCTGTTTCTGCCTTCTACTCCTGGCCTTTTTCTCCCCAAGCTCAGCTGTTGGTGATCAGGCACAAGTCTCGTCTCTCCCCTCCCTCCAGGGTTTGTTGCTTCAGCTTCAGGCTGCTCTGCTGATTCCAGCCTCTCTCACAGCCTCTCAGGGTTTCTGTCTTTGTATGGCTGCAGGTGATCCTGGAGTTCTCTCTCACACGGCAGGGTAAAATGGCAGCTCTCTTTCTCTGTATGTCTCTTCCTGTTTCTCCCGTTTATATAGGACTCCTGCAAGAAGGCTGAGACACACTCTGGGTCATGCCTCATTGAAATACTCCAATCAAAGGCCCCCAACTGAATTCAATCCAATCAAAGGGTCCTACACCCACAGGAATGGATTAGCTCCAAGAACATGATCTTTTCTGGGATTTGCAACAGCTTCAAACTGTCACATCATACCTCCATTTTTCTGGGGCCCTAGATTCCTTTTCAGGGACAAAGTCAGCTTTATTACCCTGGTCATTTCTCTTATGAATTTCCTCCAAGAGTGTCTGTGATATCCAGAACTTTTATCTCCTTTCTGTATAGTGAGGAAACTGTTCTTAATGTCACTATCTTACAGTCAATCTACTGTTCGTTTAAAATTTTAAAAAAGAGCTAGCAGGAAATTCTATGCTCTAAATCCTTAATATGTAAAAAGAAATGTGAAATTACATGCATGTAAGGATTGGATCTTGCAATTGAAAATCAGGCTTTCAAAACTACTGTTTGTATTGAGTTATTTTAAAATCCATCTATAAACTCAATTGATTCCTTCACCTCTCTATGTACCTTTGTCTTCTGTCTTTGGGTAAATGAGCCATGGATATTCCGTTTAGTGCTCATTGCAAGAGTTTATAAAAAGATATTATAAAAAGAAAAAATACATAAAATGAAATTTCAAAATATTACCTCAGTATCCCTCCATGGTTTTCCTTACAAGCTTCAGGTCTTTTTACATAATCTCTGGTATGAAAATGCTTAAATAAGAACATTCAAACCCTTCTCCCAAGAACAAGGTTTTTTTGTTTGTTTTTTTTCAGGGACAGTTCAGTCTATATCAAAACTAAGGAAAGAAATGTTTTCTTCAAGAAAACATAATTTGTAAAATTGCTATTCTATCCTCCATAAGAACAAGCAATTAAAAACTTTTGCATAGTAATTTTGTCTTTGGAGCCCTTAAATCTTTCAATTTTTCTTTTCCAGAATAGTGTTTTACCATATATTCATATACTAAAGGTCTGTGGGGTTGGAGGTTGAGTGCATGGATTCTGAGCACAAAGTAATGATTTATAAAGGTAAGGTCAAGTGTCCATATTTTATCATCAGAAAACTTTTTGTTTAATGATCTGAAATTATGTGGGTTTCTTTATTTTGGTTTGCCATCAGAAGGTTATTTCTTCTAAATGGTTAGAATATTCCAGATTGTTCTCCACCAAGAGTGCAGCATAAGAGATGGCATAAAGAAGAATGGGAAAAAATAAAAATAAAAAAATAAAAAGCCCTGGAAAAAACAGGGTAAAAAATCAAGAAACATTACACAAAAGACACTGAGTGTGACTGGAGACTTGGCACACATTCAGAATTGTTATGAGCACATTTTGGAAGAATGTGAAAGTATACATTCTTAGATAATCCTGACTGGATATTTACCGTATAAGCAATTCTAAAAACTATTCAGAGTACAAGACTTCTGGTTCATCTGTTTTCTTATGGGTTTGAGTTTTGGAATCCTATAACAATGTATTCCACTAATGTAAAAGTATGATTTGTTGAGCTTTTTGTGTCCAAATATTCAGGGTTCTTCTTAAATTTATTTTAATTTGACCAAGACCCCTTTCTTCCTTTTTAACAAAACTAGAAATCAAAGAAGGAAATTGTGATTATTTTCATTGTCACAAAAGTCAGAACATCAACTTTTAATTTTTCCACTTTTACCAAGCCTACCCCCACATTATATTATCCATATAAAAATACTCAATATAAGCATGTTTCCCATTTGAATGACACTTAACTAGAAGAAAAATTGAGTAAGTTAATGAGATATGTCAAGCAACAGAAGAGCTTCTGAATAAACTAAGTGATAATTCTCTAACTTCCTCAACTGTTTGCATGTAACACAAGATAAGAACAGACTCAGATAAAGGAATGTGAGCTTTCCTTCAAGGCAGCCCTGCCTTAGACTGAAGTAAGTATATTTTAATTGATACTTTCTCAATAGTATTGCTCTTATTTAAATATATTACTGGAAGGATAAAAACTGAAATACAAGTGTAGGAGACTTCTTTAAATTCAGATGTCAATTTTGATTTTTTCTTCTATTCAAAGCTGCTTTCCACTCTCTTCGTTTTCCTTGCTCTGGAGAGGGTCATGATACCAACATGGAGTCCCTGTTTCCATCACACAATGTTTATTTGGATAAAGGCAAAAGCCTGGCCCATCAGGAAAATTGCACAAGTGAGGAAAAAATCTAAAATCAATGTGGCCTAGATGCCCCAAAACTTAAGAATGAAATTTACTCAGGAGGTGTCTTCGTTTTCCTGAGCTGCTATCACAAATACCACACAGAGCCTTGGTTGAATCAATAGGAATTTTTTGGCTCACAGTTTTGGAGTCCCAAAGGCTTGTTTCCACCTAGGATCAGTAACGTTCTGACTGGCAGGTGATCATTGGGTTTCTTGGCTTACCTGTCATATGATGATGTCCTCTCCTTACTCTTCTGAGCTCTTCCCCTTGGCTTTCTCCTTCTATGTCTGAATTTCTTCTTGTAAAGGACTCCAGTAATGTGGCTTTAGGGCCAGCCTCATTCAGTAGGGATCCACCTTACCTAAAAACCACATCTTCAAGATATTCTGTCTACAATGGGTTCACGCCCATAGAATGTGTCTACATTGAGGTGGTGACTGCACTTATCCTTTTTCACCTTTATTTTTCCTGAGAAGACTGACTCCTCAGCCTTCCCTAACAACACATTCTACTCTGACAATTTTCATAGGCAAGAAATACTTTGCATCTATCCTAAATTTCTCCTGTCACACACAATTATCATTCTCAATGTGACTTTAGTGGATATAGACAATTACTCATTCCTTCCTCCAGAATTTGTTGTGGCTTACAAGGTTCTGGAGCAGGCTGCCTACTAACCAGCACACAAAATGACCCTTTAAGTTACTCAGAGACTGCTATTTGGTTTCCCATCAGTTTTCTTCTCTTATCAAACTTAGAACATCATTTTTCAGAGATTCTTAACAGAGTCTGTGTCTCATTTATTTACTTCAATGGCTTTTTCCTGAATGCTTACTCAAAACTCCATATCTCAATGTAATTGTACAGTCCAAATTTACATACCACATTCTTATATATTTATATGCATCATACTAATAAAGTTTGTCCTCACTGATGTCATCATCAATTCACGTAATGATGGTAATACTAATTCATAATTCATAATGTAGTTAGACTACATGCTGTGTGCTGACACATTATACATATTTAACAAAAGTTGTTGAAGAAAAAAGAAATGAATCAACTATTGTGATTCACATATTATTCCCAAGTACATAAATTATCTTTGAAGAATTCCATGTTAAATAGTAATTTTCAACAAGACAATTTTTGTTAACAAGATTCAATAATTCCACTCTCATGATAAGATGGCAGTTTGTGTTATAGGTAAGCACCGGGCAGAAGGCATCTGCCAGTATTCTGCCTGGGTATGAATCCCAGCTCTATTACTCTGCATATGTGTGACTCTGCAAGCCATGTAACATCCCATCCACAAAGCCCACAGCAAAGCATCATTGTAAAGATCAAATGAGGTAATGCTTATAAAAAGCCATTAAGCATAGTAGCTGCCAAAATGGTAAGCTTTCAGTAAATGATGGCAGGAGTGGGGGGTGGCAGGATATTTCCTTTCTGATTATTCTGCTAATAAAGGGTGGCTTCAGTAAATGAGAATGCAACCTGGACCAAAGGGCTACTTTCATTCTTTCTGACCTCCCCTTCTCTTGCTCTCTCTTCACCTGCTCTTTGGTTCCATAAGAGAAATATCATGATACCTCCTATTTCCTGATTTCACTTCTATTCCTGCCTTCTTCACTGCTCTAAACACATAGTCAGCAGTCAATGGCTTGACTCTGGTTTTTCTGCCTCACTTTTCTGTCAAGCCTCAACCCATGCTCTGTCCACACATCTGTTTTCTCTTCCTTTATTGCAGGACCACAGAGTACCGTTGGGGAGAACCACCTACTAGTGCAGATTATGCCTCTACAGTTTGTGTCCTCTCACCTCACCTGGGCCTCAGAGCCCCTCAGCAATTCTTTCACATATCTCAGTCAACTCTCTCCAATTCTTTATAGCAGCTGTAAAAACCATCTTACCATCTTTTAAAATTCGCTGACACTTCTCTACCACCTTCATTCTCAACAGATGACTATGCTTCCAATTCACACACACACACACACACACACACACATTGGGATCACAAAATTGAAATCTTAGATATATTAAACATACACACTCTGTCATTTGAAAGAATGTCTGCATTAACATAGATATGAAAGTGACTATTTTTCCTTGTATTGAGGTTATTTGGTTTAGCCTGGGTACTACTGGAGTACCTACCTGGTAGGAAGGCTTCCTATATCCAAAAGAGTCAGTCCTGCCTGCATCAGATGTAAAGACTGGAGAGAAAGAAGACCTCTGTGGGGAAAAAAAAACAAAACAACAAACTACTACCCATTTTAGGATGCTCTTTAGGTCATCATCTGCTCCAATTTTCTGGCACCTCATTTCTGTGCCACTGATGTCCAATCAGAAGGCATCCATCTCTTGCCAATTTTGTTATTTTGTATCTTCCAGCACATAAGATCAACTAATATCTAAAGTTCTCCCATCTGTGAGCTGTCGATAGCCTTACCATTAGAAGCTTCACCAGGGGCAAGCAGCTGCAGAAGCCTCTTTCAAAAACAGCTTAGAGTGAATATCAGCCAGACTTGACAGCAGCTTACTTGGAAAGAACCAAAGTAAAAGTACTAGACTGTGTTTGATTTGGTTAATTGAAAATCTGGACATTCATTTTGCTGACCATGTACCATAAGCAAGCTATGTTCAAGGGCCCTTGCTTGGGATTCCTGAGATGAGTCCAGGCATTGATTCCCTGACAACGAAGCATGTCAAGGACAGCCAGCAGCAGTTCAGAGCTTGGAAGCGAAGGAATGCCTGGCCTAATGACTGCCAGACTGAAGAAAACCTCTGATATTTTATGATATTTTATTGTGTTCTTCAGTTTCAACTAATAATTTCTTTCCTTTGCCGCTGACAAAGGAAGCTGCAGTGGTTGTATTTGTAAAAAAAATCCCCAAATTGTCCAAGAGATCTCAGCATTGTCCAGGTCACCTTCAACTCTTGTCTGGGCTATTGCAATGTCTCTTAACCAGTTTACCTGCTTCTCCCTTTCCATACACTCTCTACAGACTTGTCTATTAAAAAGGCAGATCTATTCATGCCATTCTGCTGCTAAACATTCTCTAACGGTGTCTCATTGTGGCTAAAATAAAAGCCAAATTCCTTATCCTGATTTCCAGCACCTCTCTGATCTGACCTCTGCCAAGCTGCTCACACTCACTTCCTATGACTTTCTTTCTCACCGACTATCAGGCATACTGCTCTTCTTGACCCTCAAACATGCCAAGATCATTCTTGGCTTAGGGTCTTTATGCTTGCCATCCTCTCTGCCTGGAAGGCCCTGAAAATTTTTCTTAATGAAACTTGCCTAATTAATTGAAAACCAATTGGTTTAAATAAACAGAATTAGAATAAGCATATGACTATTTAGCTTTTTATTGGTAGATTCAAGCAAAGAGCTTCCCATCTAACCTAAAATTCTTGGAACATATTAATGTACTCATGATTATTTTCACATTATTTTATATTAGAAATTACATTAATCATTTCTCTAAGAAACAATAGTATCTACTCCCCATTGGTCTATAGTTTGTAGCTAAAGACTTCAATAGATCAAATTCAATCTACCTCTCTGGAAATTATAATAGTGATTAAGGCCAAACTAACTTGATACTGGTTTGTAGGGTAAAGGCTAAGGTGCTGCAAGAAAGAGCCCCAATATGCAATCGCTTAAATGAAATAACTGTTTACTATTGTGTCCTATAATAGTCTAGTGTAGCCTCAACTGCAAAGTCTTTTTTTCAAGGTCATTCACCAACCCAGATTCCCTCCATTTAGTTGCCCTACTATTCTCTGGGGCTCAGTCCTCCTCTGCATAGTCAAATTAGGTTATAGCAATATTAGAGTTTTAGTCTCTAAGAAGAAAGAGAGAAAGTAACTTCCTTTTTTAAAAAGAATATTTATTATATTTATTTCTCCCCGCCCCCCCATCATTGTTTGTGCTCGCTGACTGCTCATTGTATACTTGTCTTATTAGGAGGCACTTGAAACCGAACCCAGGAACCTAGGACCTCCCATGTGGGAGGGAGACACCCAATTGCTTGAGCCACCTCTGTTCCCTGCTTGTTGTGTCTCTCATTGTGTTTCCTCATTGTGTCTCCTTGTAGTGTCATCTCATAGCATCATCTTGTTGCATTTGCTCACTGTGCCAGCTCACTGTCTTGCTTATTTTCTTTAGGAGGCACCGGGAACCAAACTTGGGACCTCCCATGTGGTAGGCAGGCACCCAACTGCTTGAGCCACATCTGCTTCCTGAAAGTAACTTCCTCTTAAGCAAGTGAGGTGGAAGTTGCACTCTGACTGCTTTTCATGGTGGAACTAAGTCCCCTGGCTACACTTTGCTGCAAAGGGGCTGAGAAATGTAGTCTCTAGCTGGGTATCCATGTCCAAATAATCCATGTTCAGTGCTGCAGTTCCCTTCAGCAACACTTGTCCAACCCCCATGGAACTAAATCTATTCACAGTATCTACAAGGCCAGGAGACCGACTGGTCCCATATTAACTCTGGAAGAAGGAGGAAGTTATACAACAATTTTGAACAAAAATCTGACTAAAGCAGTGTTCATGTAATTATATAGGAAGATGTAAAATGATATTAAATATCATTGGCATAGAATGTATATTTTATTATAAGTGTAACAGGCATCAGTTTAAAAAAAGGAAGGACTCCACGGAAAACTAACAAAATGATGATGATGGAACAGCCCCATCCCAAAAGCAAGAAGTATCTTCAGTTGCAAGCAAAACAATTCCGTTCTTCTGCCCCGTAATATCTACCTCCCTTCTCAGCCTGAAGCAGAGTGGACATCGTCCCAAATCCCTCAAGAATGAGGAATGAACAAAAACAAGGGGGGAGTGTAACTGCTGACTAAAGCCGATTTATTGTTATTGTAGTTATTATCTTGTGTTAACTGAGTAATATGTAACTTTGATATATAAAAAGAAAAAGACACTAGAACAGAATGTTTTATAATATGCTGATGAAGAAGTGAAAAGTATCTGACTGTTTTAGTGTTTGAGACTGAATGGATAATAAAGTTTCCAAAACTATATTCTAAAAAAAAGAAAAGAAAAAGAATGATAATTTAGACTATCATGGGTGTATCAGCAAGCCAAGAGTCAGTTAGCATAACAATACAGCTGTACTAATGGCCCATAAATAACCTGAGTGCTTTTCAAGAAAAAAAAAGGTGTGTGTGTGGGGGGGCTCTGAAATGCCATTCCAGCATCTGACATAAAATTCTGAGAAAGACTCTTTGGACTATTGTCCTAGCATGTTCTGCCACATGCACAAAAATAGCATCTCTAATATCATAATACTTCTCAATCTATATCAGCATTCTCTGTTTACTTGTCTATCTCTACTAATTGACTGTATACCTTTTGAATGTAAAGAATCATGTCTGTATCTCCTGAATAGTACAGTCTGAGCCCCATGAATGGATAATGAATGAAAGCACACTGAGTTTCCAGGGTCAAGGTTAGGAGTACTTGATCATGTGATTAGTACTTCAGAAGGCAGAGGGAATTGTGCCACATAATGAATCTTACATCCTAAGTGACAAACAACACGTGACAAGAGTACTTTACTCATATCTCAGTGTTTCACCTTCTGTTCCTCTGCTTCTGTGTGAAATTTACTATTTTTTGGTTTGTATTTTCCCTGTCTCCCCCCCCACCCCACCCTCCTTCTTTCATTCCTCCTCCACACAGCTGTTCCTATCATGGAAATAAATTGTGTTTAAATGTTTATTAATTGAATAAAGTTGAGTTTTTCTGGACTAAATATTAAAAATGTATTTAAATTAACATTTTTTCTCAGAGCAAAACTTTTTCTAGTTTGCTTTACTTCTGAGGATCTTACTAATTTGACAATATAACTTAAAAGGCATTGAACGTGAAATATGGTATGTAAGATTTATAAAGTTAAAACAACAATCATAAAACTCCTAGAAGAAAATGTAGGGAAACATCTTCAAGATCTGTGGTAGGTGGTGCTTTCTTAAACCTACACCCAAAGCATAAGCAACAAAAGGAAAAATAGATAAATGGGACCTCCTCAAACTTGAACACTTCTGCAATTCAAAGGACTTTGAGAAGACAGTGAAAAGGCAGCCTACTCAAATGGTAGAAAATATTTGGAAACCACATATCTGCTAAGGGTTTAAAATCCATGTTATATAAAGGGATCATACAACTCAATGATAAAAAGACAAGCAACCCAATTAAAAAATGGGCAAAAGACTTAATAGATATTTTTCAAAGAGGACATACATGTGACCAAAAAGCACATGAAAAAATGTTCAACATCATTAGCTGTTAGGGAAATGCAGATCAAAACTACACTGAGATATCATTTCACACCTTATAAAAAGGCCAATATTAAAAAACAAACAAATAAAAAGCAAACAAACAGAAAACTACAAGTGCTGGAGAGGATGTGAAGAAATAGCCACACTTCTTCACTGTTGGTGGGAATGTAGAATGGTGCAGCCTTGTGGAAGACAGTTGGGCGATTCCTCAAGAAACTAAATATAGAACTGCTGTATGATCCAGCAATACCATTACTAGGAATATATTCAGAAGAACTGAAAGCAAGGATGGAAACCGACATTTGCACATCAATGTTCATAGCAGCATTATTCTCAATTGCTAAAATATGGAAACAACCCAAGTGTTCATCAACAGATGAATGAATATACAAACTGTAGTATATACATACAATGGAATACTATTCAGCTGTAAGAAGAAATGAAGTCAGGATGCATATGACAACATGGATGAACCTTGAGGATATTATGCTGATAGAAATAAGCCAGACACAAAAGGACATACTATACGATCTCACAAAACACCATAAATAAGCTCATGGAGATAAACTCTAGAGTATAGGTTACTAGGAGTTAGAACATGGGATGGGTATGGGAGCTGATGCTTAATGTATGTAGAATTTTTTATAAGATTTATTATAAAAGTGTGGAAATGAATAGAGTTGATGGTAACACATTATAGTGAACATACTAACACAGCTGATTTATAAATGTTATTGTGGTTAAAAGGGGTAGTCTGTGGATGTAATATGTCAATTGAAAGGAACGTAGAGAATAATCTAGGGACTATATAACATAGTGATTTCAGTGGTGGATGAAGATTGTGACCAATAGGATAAGTATAAGAATGTTCTTCTTTTACAAAGTGTTAAGAATATGGTGATACATGGGAAAATTACAACTAATGTAACTTAGGGATGATAGTTAACGGTAATATTGTAATATTTTTGCAGCAATGGCAAAGAATTTCCCTTTTCAAGAAATGAAAATGTTCTAAAATTGACTGAGGTGATGTGATGACAGCACAACTTTGTTATGAAAATGAGAGCCACCGAACGTACATTTTGAATGGATTGTACAAAGCATGGGACTGTATAACACAATGAATCCTGTGGTGGAAGATGGTTGTGGTTAACAGAATATGAGAATGTTCTTTCATGAACTATAACAAGTATATAATACTAATACAGGGTGTTAATAAGTAGGTGGGTTGCGGGGGGAAATACAACAAATGGATGATATTGACTATAGTTAGTAGTGCTACTTTGATGATGTTCTTTCACAGGTTGTAACAATTGCTTCACAATAATACAAGGCTTTGGTGGTGGTGCGATGTATGGGAGCCCTGTATGATAATATGCATGTTTGTTTTATAACTTCACAACTTTTACTATACACTTATTGTTTATGTATGCTCTTGTATGAATGATAAACTTCAATTTAAAAAGTAAAAAAATAATCACATATGCTAGAAAATAAGATTTTACAATTGTCTTCCCCTCTCCATTTTCCACTTTAAAGCTATGGAAAAATTTGTATAAGAGTATCAGGCAGCAACTGGCTTTTATAGATGTTTTTCTAAGTTCTGTTTATGTATTTTTTAAACATATTTTTTAAAAAGATTTATTTTATTTATTTGTTTCTCCCCACTCCCTTGTTGTTTTCATTTGCTGTGTCTGTTGTGTGCTGGTCTTCATTTTAGGAGGCACCGGGAACTGAACCTGGGACCTCCCAAGTGGTAGGTGGGAGCTCAATCACTTGAGCCACATCCGCTTCACTAAACATATTTTTTACACATATAATCAACTCGAAAAGCAGTAACTAAAAAACTTACAAAGTCATTTATGTCTAGGTTAAATTATGAAAACTTATGTAAATGGAACTATGGGAATTATCTAAACTAGAAATACCATTGTAAACCAAGAGTTACTTGTGACGTCTTGTGACTATAAAAATTGATTGGCCCTATACTTTAAAAGTTAGTTATATAAAAATATAAAGAGACATTTTGTTTCAGTGAAAATATTATTATACTGCCCAGATCTATATAGATTTGTGCACCTTTAATTAGAGGTGTGTGCTTTACAGTTGAGTTTTAGGGATCTTCTAATATTCATTTCAAGTATAATGGTATATTATTTCTTTTTCCTTTGTCTTCCTAATGAAATATAAGAACCCCTGAAGCATAAATCTAAAACTGTTTTGAACATCACCAGCTGCAGTAATTACAATAGGTAGCATACACATTAGTCCTCTGATGTTCCGAGGAAAAAGATTGAGGTAAATAAATGAGCAAAATGACCTTATACTTAATCATCAGTATCTCCAAAAAAGGATAACTGAGTGCTTTGTTCATTCATTTAACAAATGCTTATTAAGCACTTTAAATGTTAGGCAGAGTGTTGGATGCTGGGAACCCACAGTGACCAAACTAGCTACAATCTCCTGCTTTCCTGGAGCTTACAATCTAGCTGAAATTCAGATTTTTATGAAGAAATTGCAAGTGAATATCTGAAAGGAGGATGTCCACAGGTCTACTGACACTTAAAACCTAGTCTGAGTAGTTAGAAATTTAAAACACACATACAGACACACAAATGCATGGGATTTAATTTTCCTAGCATCATCAGTTATTCCGATGATAATACTTTTAAAGTTAGTATTGGCTAAACGCTCCATATGTTGGGTGTGTGTGTGTGTGTGTGTGTGTGTGTGTGAGAAAAAGCCTTTTCTCTAAATGTCCTCCCTAACATGTCACTTAACAGGAAAAAATGTACTGAGTGCCTACAAATGCTAGAGCATAAGACAGATACATATTGCCTTCAGGAAGCATCCAGTTTAAGAAGAAGATGGCTATTGAAGAATAACAAATGTGATGATTATCTCAAGAGGGGAAGCCCAGGAGGATATAATGAAGAAGCTAAGCCAGTCAGTTGTTGGCTGAAGGTTTCTAAGAGATTTGCAGATGTATAAACAGCTTCGACTTTGGTACTCTTAGGCCTCTTTGGGGATCTTAATTTCCTTATTCTTTGTCTCATATAAAGTATGTCCTTTCACATAGTTTTTGTATTAAAATGCATCCCATCCCCCAACACACACACACATAAACACACACACACACAATTGGCAATGTGGCATGGCCGAAGACTTGGTAACTTAGATAAGCTCAGTTCTAAGTATAAAGGAGAAAGACTCTTCTACTCTTGGTGTTATTTTTCTTGAACTCGTCTTTCCCTCCTCTTACTATTGAAGTGGCAAGACTCTGAAAGCAAAAATTAGGATATAAGTCTAAGACAGTGGTGCAAAAGAGGCCTCTTTGCTTTCTTTTAATCCAGGCTTAAGGCCAACGGCACAAAAGGAGTCCTTGTTGCACTCCATGACTCAGCCTTGCTCACTAGGGCTCTGGTTTAGTGCCAGAGTCTTGCAGCAAAGAATGTGTGCTGAGATGTTTTTGCTGGTCCCCGTGGAATCAGAAGATGGCTGATTTATGTTTCAGAGACTTGGAGTCCCAACAAAGCCTCTTTCTACGAGAAACAGATGTTTCTAGCAAGAGTGTCATGTAAATTCTGACTTTTGCATACTGATTCTCAAAGATCTCCACCTGTGTGGTTTCATTTGTTGCTCAAAGCAGCCCTGCAAAATGGGTCGATGGCTATGGCTAATTCCTTAGTAGAGAAACCAAGAAGACTACAATATGTTGATTTAGGAAATATACTCAAATACTTGAAAAATTTGTTGCTCCTTAGGTGTAGAGCTCCACTCCACAACCACACCCTTTGCACCAATTTAGAGAGGAGGGTTGATTGTACTGATAAGATCATGGGCTATTAATTAAGCTACTATTTTCTAGGGCCAAAGTTTTCCAAAGAGTTACAGGTCAGCATAGGCTTTGGTGCTTTCTCTCGCATCCTATCAGCTGGCTGGCAGGATGCAATGGGAAAAGGGGTGATAGAGGAGTTGTCCTCTCCCTCTTCTCTGACTCCCAAAATTTTGAGCACAGCCTAGGCCACTTCAACAGGAGAGCTAACAGGAACCTCTTGTTTGGCTTTCAGACTCCATTTCCATTAGTGCCCACTGCATTATGAATGGAGAGAGCAATCCTAACAGCCTGCTTTCGCCTGAGGCTATTTAGGCTTAACAAGTTCAAGGAAAAGCAGACTCTCATGTGTTCAGCCAGGCTTATTAGAGCTTTTTACGGTGGCTTGAAGTCAAAGCTCCAACTGATAAAGTTTTTTTATTGTTGTTTGGTTATTTTCTCTCTTGAATCACTTGCTTTGTGAGAATATTCCTCTTAGAGGTATCAGGGGAGGAGACGATTAGTTGAGACAAGATAAGGGATATATCTGGTTCTCTTTGTCAAAATACCATGAAATAGCATCCCATATTCACTCAAATTTCTAAGCAGTGTAAGCATGAAAAATCAATTTAAAAGAAAAACGCTATTTTTATTTGCAGAATACATTTTACCAACATCGGTGTCAGTCGAGGCCCTGACAGTCACTGTAAACGGCACAGGGTACAGAGCAATATTTACAGACAAGCCTAAGGAAGTTCAACGAAATCTTGACAGCAAATCCAAGTCTGCCCAAGTTGAACATAAGATACCTGTATTACCACCCACACCTGTTCACGAACCATTCCATTGGCCTTGCTAGGTTTGGAATTAGAGAACTATGAAACGTCAAGATAGAGGCAAATGATTTGAAAGACAATAATAAAATATATTCACTCCGAGTCCCATTGCGGCCATATGGTTGAAATTGTGCGATGAACAGAAATATCGACGAAATGTAACAAGTCAGAGTTCCCAAAAGTGGGTGCTCCAATAAACATTTTCCCTTGTACACATATTTAGAAATAGATGTTTCCAGCAAGAGTGTCATGTAAATTCTGACATTTGCAAACTGATTCTCAAAGATCTCCACCTGTGTGGTTTTATGTGCAGCTCACAGCAGCCCTGCAGAATGGGTGGATGGCGATGGCTATTTCCTTAGTAGAGTCACCATGCTCAGCCTGCTGTTCTTCTCACTCATCTGGGGTTGCAGGTATAGTCTGAAAAATGCATATTGAATATTATAGTAATTTGGAAATGAAGCCTAAAATATTTAAAATATTTATACACACCAATATTTTATATGCACTGCAAAAATGAAAGCTAGAACAATTTGGGTGTCAAGGTGCTGATTTCTAATGACGGTGAGGGGGGGAAAGGTGTTGTGTTTATCTAAAACAGACATGGGTTTTAGAAGGCTAATAAAACTCACTCATTTTTTTTTCTAGATGATTCCATCCACTGCCATGGCTTTCCCAGCCACTAAAGTACTAGTGCCGTCGCAATCCACATTTCCAGGTTGTATCTCTTTCCCATCTCCTGATTGGTAGAGTCATTTCCTTGCTGGAAAACTCCTTCCAACATAGCTTTGAGCTATATTGTCTCAAGCATGAATTGGGCTAGTCTTGCAGGCTGAACTCTTCAGCAGGGGCTTCAGATAAGTAAGCTAAGGAAGGAAGGCAAGGTAGGCAGGTAGCAAGAGCAGATGGCTTTCATCAAATCTGATGAATGCTGAAACTGCTTTGGCTTATTCTCTATAAAGCATTTTCTCTACTTGTGAAGAGCAATGTAGATTGTTTCTAATTTCAAATTATTTTTGTTTCTTTAAGAGCCCCCCCAAAGTCAGTTAGATAAACAAACCATTATGTTAAAAACAGAAGAATTCAAATAAGCATAACTTACTAATTAATGGGTTGACCCATACTGAACATTAGCCCTTCTACAGATGGAATGCCTATATAGACATTACCAAAACATGACATGAGGTTATCTGGTGTTAAACTGATGTATAAATGCACAAACAAATATCCAAAGCAGGGTTGCAAATGTAAAAACAGTAAATGATCATGTACAATTGAAATAGTGACCATCCGCTTATTTTTAGGAAATGAGTGTTTCAAAAAACTAATCAGCAGTAAAACTGAACATAGAAACAGAGACTCCTACTTAAAATAATTAAATCAAGAAATCATATAGACATTTATATGAGATATATATATATATATATATATAAGATCACAGTTAATACCTAGGCCCTTAAACAAAAGATACAGAACCTCATCACCTTTTT
>JAQZBX010044499.1:0-21347 GCA_029593785.1 Cabassous unicinctus
TTTTTTTTTTTTTTAAACCATTTATTGAAGTATATCATTCATACATGAACATACATAAACAATAAGTGTTCAGTAAACATTGTGAACTTACAAAACAAACATGCATAACATCATATAGAGCTCCCACACATCACCCCACCACAAACACTTTGCATTGTTGTGAAACATTTGTTAAATTATGAAAGAGCATCGTCAAAGTATTACTACTAACTATAGTCCGTATCTTATTCCCCTATACTTTTTTCTTTTAAGGATTTATTTATTTATTTACTTTTATCCATTTTTACATCCCTCCTCCCCCACCCCCGTTTTTGCTGTTTTTGTGTCCATTCACTGGGCAACTCTCTCTATGTCCGTTTCCTGCCCTCTCCTCATCCCTCTCCTCCTGTCTTCACTGGGATTCAATCCCCGGAACCTCCGATGTGGGAGAGAAGCCTTCTGCCACCTGCACCACCTCAGTTCCTGGTTTTTCAGTGCGTCTCGTCTTGGCTCTCCCTTGTGTCACCCTCCTGTTATGTATCATCTTGCTGTGTGGCTCACGAGGCCTGACGGCGCACCCGTGCATGGGGCCTGGTGGCCTGTGTGCCTTCTGTATTTTTCTTTTTTTTCTTTTTACTGGGAGGTCCTGGGGATCAAACCCAGGTCCCTCCTAATGGGAGACGGATGCCCAACCATTTGAGCTACATCCATTCCCCTGCTATATCTCTTGAGGTTGACCAAAGATACCTAGAGTTACAGTCATTTCCCATACAGAATGGTCATATAGTAAATCAGGCTTAGTTTATCACCAGCATTCTAAAAACCAGACCTAGGGAGAAAAACTAGGTCTGGGGACATATGCATGGTTTCTAATATAGCGAATGTTTAGTCTACCCTGATTATCACAAAATGAGGACAGTGAGAATATTTGCATCATCACAGCTTTTATAAAGGGTATTTATCTGAGGTAAAAGCTTACGGCTACAAGGCCCAAAAGAGTCCAACTCAAGGTTATTTCCATACCAAACTCTGTTGCCATGTGTTAAAGCAAGATGGCAGGCGACATCTGTGAGGGTTCAGCCTTCCTCTTTCCTCTTAAGTCTCCGTGGGTCCAGCTTCTTCTGATCTCAGCTGTAGGTTGGCATAGGGGACATCTCTCTTCCAGGGGTTCGTTTCTTTCTGGGCTCAGCTGCTCTGATTTCTTCACAAGGTCAGCTGTAAGCTCTGAAGTGAATGGCTCATCTTTGTCCCAGGCTCCAGCATCAAAACTAAGTTCTCTCCTTTGCTGTGTCTTTTTCTGTGTTCTCCTGTGTATCTACTTCTGTGTGTTTCCTTGATTGAGTGTCTGTTTATACAGCCCACGAAGGGGGTGGGGACTCAAGGTGAGTTACACTCCGCTGATGTGGTCAAATCAAAGCCCTAATCTTAACATAATTTAATCAAAGACATCTCAGCTGAATCTAATACAATCAAAGTGTATCACACCCAGAGGAACAGACCAGTTTACAAACATAATCAATATCTCTTCTTGGAATTCATAAATAATATCAAGCTGTTACACCATCTAACACTATTAAGTTTTCCAATCCACGAAAATGGTATGTCTTTATAGTTATATAGGTGATTTTTAGCAATGTTTTATAGTTTTCAGAATATACGTTTTACATTTTTTTTGTTAAATTAATTCCTAAGTATTTTATTCTTTTTAAGCTATTGTAAATTCTTTTCTTAATTTGATTTTCAGAATGTTCATTATAAGTGTGTAGAGATACAATTGATTTTTGTATATTGATCTAGTATCTTGCAATCTTGTACTTGTTTTATAGTTCTAATAGTTTTTTGTTGTTGTTAATTGGATTTTTTTTTCTGGTAATCTATTTTGTATCTCTTCAGCTGTAGACTTTTTTTTTATCTCCCCCCCCTTGCCACTTGTGCTCGCTGTCTGCTTTCTCTTCCATTTGCTGCGCGTTTCCTCTGTGTCTGCTTGTTTCCCGTTTGTTGCGCCATCTTGCCGCGCCAGTTCTCCATGAGAGCAGGCCGTCAGCTCTCTGCAGGTACGGGCATGGGCCGTCAGCTCTCCATGGGCGTGGGCCAGCTTGCCCTCACCAGGAGGCCCCAGGAACCAAACCCAGGGCCTCCCATAAGGTAGATGGGAGCCCAACCACTTGAGCCACATCCGCTTCCCTCTAATAGTTTTTTAATGGATTCCTAAGGATTTTCTATATGCAAGATCATGTCATCTGCAAATAGAGATCATTTTACTTCTTCCTTTTCAATCTAGATGGAATTTATAAATATCAAGGCAGTTCAATGCCTCACATGCTTAATATACTCTAAATATTACTTCTAATAGTGTCCTGACAGAGATGCTTTTTCTGTTATGTGATATCAATGGTTGATTTTCTTGTTAGCTTGTCTCCTGCATCATCAGTTATACTTTTGCTTCTCCTACTCTCCAGGCAACTTCTTGCCCCTTCCCATACTGCAACATTTTTAACTACCAAGTACTAATATCCACAGAGAAAGGGAAAGCTAGAAGAATGAATGTATGCTGAATGCCTAGTATTTACCAGGGTCTCTCTGGAGCTTTTCATGTGTTAAATTACTTAAACCCCAATTTTAAGGAGGTTAAATATTATTGTCTTGATTTTCAGATGAGAAAAATGGGCCTCTAAAATGTAAAGGCTGAAGTCTACCTGATTTATATGTGACAGAATCAGGATTTGAATGAATCTTTGTCAGTCTCCAAAGCCCAGTCTCTTTTTACACACTACTTCAGTCTGCCTTGAATGAGTGCCATTCTTATTTTCTGCCCCAATTCCAACAAAGATTTTGTAGGCTACCATGATCTCATGAGAACACTTGCTTCACGATGTGATGATATCTACAACTTATATTTATCGAGTGCTTACAATTTTCTGAGCCCTGATCTGAGCATTTTACCTAGATTATCTCCTTGTCATAACAATCCTCTGAAGTAGGTGTTATTATTATCCCCATTTTACAGCAGAGATACCTAAGGCACCAAGAGAGTAAGTTTCTCAGGTCCCAGAGTATGTATTACCAGTGCCGGGCTTCAACCCTAGCCCTTTGCATCCAGAACCTGCTCTGGTAATTGGCTGCCATGACTGAGTTATTGATAAAGGAAGCATTGCTGGTCATAGAACACTGTAAAATATCATTCTTCATCCCCTCTCAGTTTTCTTGGAGTTTGGTTATTTCTGTTTCTGTTCACTAGAGTGTAAACTCCATGACAGTGAGGACTTTGTTTTATTTATTGTTGTAGCTCAGGATCTGAGATCTCAATAAATATTTGTTGATTTGAACTGAATGAGATCATGACAGTTTACCAACAATTATGTACTTTGCAATGTATGAAAATTACAAGAAAAATTCAACTCATTTATTAATAAAATGGATGCTAATTAAATAATCAATCTTAATAAATTTGGAAAGAAAGTACATCAATAGTACATTTTCATCAACATATACACATTGAGAAGACATGTGATTCTCTTCTTGTCTTAAGTAAGTTGGTTGCATTTCCTCAGGCTCAAAGTGATAGACTGTACTAAATAACGTCAAAAGCCTCATCCAGTTCTATATAAATTCTGATAGTAATCATTTAAATCTATTAGCTTTGAAATATCTTTGGGTCACTTTTGCAAACATCCACTAGGGGAGATATAACACAGTGCTCATCAGTATTGTAACTGCAAAGGACGGGACATTCCCCCAGCACTGTTCGGACATGCATCAGTTCTTCACCCTTAAAGTGAAGCAGCAATCTGAACACTTCAAATAATTTAAAAATACTTTTATTGGAGGTTTATTACCTAATTGAAGTTTTCTTATTGTTTCTGGGAATTTTCCTTTGGGCCAGTAGAGGGCGATCAAAGCTTTTAAAAATGTTTAATTTTTTTCCCTCTGAGCTTTCAGCATTTAATTAAAAAATTTTTTTTTACTTTTTAAAAATTTATTGAAGTATATCACTCATGCATGTACATAGACAATAAGTGTATAGTAATAGTTGTGAACTTTCAGCATTTAATTTGGACATTGCTGGCTCACCGTCTTTATATCCCTGACATTCCATATATATATATATGATATATATATGTTTAAAGGTCAATTAGAAATGCTGTAAACTTACCCTCATGGACCTGGTTAAGTAGAATGATTGCTTTTTAGGAAATGCCTATGTAATAACTTGAAAATATTATACCAGTATCACAGTATTTAGAGAATAATTTGCTTGTTTTCACTTTAACGATGCAAAGAATATGATATTACTTTAGAGATCCTAACAAATTAAGGTGAAAAATAAGAATAAGTTGTTTTTCTAAAAAGGCACAAAGAGTATACCTAAGCTAATACAACAAAATCTTTAAACAACATCCTCCTGGCCTTTAGTAAAAGTTTAAATTCCTTACTTTGTACAGGGAAATTCTTTCCTGCTACATGTATTTTAATTTCCCTTTAAATTAAATTTAGATGAACAAGTTTTGATACATAGGGTTTTATAATTCAGTTCTAATATTTTCTAATTTCTAACATTAATTCTTCTTTGACCTGTGACTTATTTAGAAGTGTGTTTTAATTTTTCCAATCATAGGAGAACTTTGACGATCTTTTTATTTTTTTATTTCTAACTTCATTGCATTGAGTTAAATATACTCTATCGTGTCTGTTCCTTTGATATGTGTTGGGACTTACATTGTGCTTTTTTAAAGGAGTCTGTGTGTGTGCATGTGTGTGTGTGCATGCATGGAAGAAAATGTTGACTGTGACTTCATCTGTTGTCTCAATGTGTCATTAGATATCGCAACCTTTAGATTATCACTGACTTCCAGGTTGAATGAGCCAAGGCTAGGGGATTGATTCCACAAGAAAAAGGGGTCAGAAAGGAAGCATTTCTTTAGAGAGGGAGAGTTGGAGAGCTGTGGCATTTCTCCTTTCCAGCTGTGTGTGGAGCTAATGTTATCCTTCATTTAAAGCAAAGCAAGGGACACATTTCAAGATACTCAAAGAGCTAGACAGTAGTTCCATGGAATTAGGGGATACAGTAGCTGGTACCTAATTCACAAAAAAACATTCCAAAACCTGAGAGCCTAGCTAAAATGGTCTCTAGGAATGGACTGCATTTCCAAAGTCTATCAGAGCAAGAATGGATACATATTTCTCTCAAGACTTAATGGATGCTTGGGAGGGAGCTAACACTCAAAAGCAAGGCGAGGAGGAAGGAGGTATACACAAAAAGGTGGATGGACATATGGAAAACTAATGGCCAAGCTCGGGACTTGTAATCTGCCAATAATAAGCTTCTCAAAAAAACAAAAAAAAATCCACCAAGGTGTCCCTCAAAAAAATGAGCCAGAATTTGGGTGTGGGAGACAAAGCAAGGCCTCATACTAGACTGTATCCCTGACAGTCCTGAACGATTGTTTTTCTTTTCTTTAATCCCTCTTTAATTTCCCCTCACATTAGCCAAAAAGACATCTAAGAAGTGAAGAACAGAATGGACCAAAGAAGAGAAAGAAGGTAACTACATGCTGCTTCCCCATTGTAGACTTTTAAAAAATTTATTGTATTTTATTATTTTTTTTTACTTTTTATTGTGGTAATTTACACAATTCAAAATTTCCCATTTTAACCACCTTCAAGTGTGAAACTCCATGGTATTAATTTCATACATGATGTTAAGCTATCATCACCATCTTCTATTACTAAAACTTTTTCATCACCCCAAGGAGAAACTCTTCATCCATTAAGCAATAACTTCCTATTCCACACTCCCCTAGCTCCAGCCCCAGTCCCTGGTAACCTGTAATCTACTTTCTGTCTCTATAAATTTGCTTAATCTAGGTATTTCATATAAGTGAAATCATATAATAGTTGTCCTTTTGTGTCTGGCTTATTTCACTCAACATGTCTTCAAGGCTCATCCATGTTGTCACATGTATCAGGACTTCATTCCTTTTTATGGCCACATAGTATTCCATTGAGTGTATACACCACATTTTCTTTACCATTCATCTGTTGATTGACACTTGGGTTGCTTCCACCTTTTGGCTGTTGTAAATAATACTGCTCTGAACACTGGTGTACCAAAACCTGTTTGAGCCCTCTGCTTTCGATTCTTTTGGGTATATACCTAAAAGAGGTATTACTGGGTCATAAAGTAATTCTATGTTCAATTTTCTGAAAGAACCACCAAATTGTTTTCCACGGTGGTTGCACCATTTTACATTCTCACCAACAATGAACAAGTTTTCTTGTTTCTCTGTATCCTCATCAACAGTTGTTATTTTCTGTTCTTTTGATAATAGCCATCCTAGTGGGTGTGAAGTGGTATCTCCTGTGGTTTTGATTTATATTTCCTTGATGACTAATCGTGTGGGAGCATCTTTTCAGACACTTTGTATATCTTCTTTGGATAATTTATTCAAGTCCTTTGCCCACCTTTTAATTGAGTTGTTTGTCTTTTTGTTGAGTTGTAGCAGTTCTTTATATATTTTGGATATTAAACCCTTATCAGATTTGAACTATTTTCTCCCATTATGTAGGTTGTCTTTTCACTTTCTTGATCATGTCCTTTGATGTACAAAAGTTTTAAATATTGACATAGTCTATTTAATTTAATTTTTTGTTGTTGTTGCTTGTGCTTTTGGTGTCATATCAGAGGAGTCCTGCATTTCACAAGACTGGGCTGCCTTCATATCCTTAGTGTACTCAGTCATTAGCTGGCATCAGACTGTTGGAAGCATGACCTTGGCACGAATGTGGTGATAGATTCAGAGCAAGCAACTGGGATCACCCAATTACTCTCCCTGTGGCAGAAGTTCTGAGTGGCACAATTTCATGGCTGCCACAGTTCTTTGTTCAACTGTGTCTAATCTGTTGCTTAACCCTGACAATTTCAATAACTATATGTTTCCTTTCCAGAAATTTCATTTCATTCTTTCTCAAATCTGCTTGTTCTTTGCCCAGGTGTTTTGCTTTTCCTTATGGATTCCTTTCTTTCTTTTACACCTTTATTTATTATAAACACAATTATTTTGTCATGTGTTTTAGATTGTTTTGTTATCTCAAATTCTAGGAGGTGTTACTATTCTGTTTACTGTGTTAGCTGTTTTTCACCCATGGTATATCATTTCCTTACATGTTTTGCATCTTTAGTTGAAATTATTTTTACCTCAGTTATCCTATGTGGCCAGGGTTGAGGAAGTGATGCCTCAGAACAGTATCGAATTTTGCAATACCTGGCACTTTAGTGATATCACTAGTTTCTGAACAATTTTTATATCAAATTTTCATTTTGATAGTTGTTTTACCACATAAACTATATACACTTTTTTCTGGAGATTTTTTTTCTCCTTATTTTCCTGGACGTTCTTGACCAGCCTTGGTCCCGAAGATGTAGTTTTTCTAGTGTCTGCTCACTAAGCATGCAGCTCATTCTGTCTCTATGCAGAGATCTTCATGGGAGACAAAGGCTTTGACTACTGTTTCTATGTAGACTTTAAATCTTCAGCTTCTAGACCCATAAATCCTACTTGTGGGTCTGAGCCCAATCCAGGCCACAGTAGTATTAGCCTCTACTTCTACTGCTTTGGCTTTCAAGTCACTCTCTTTGTGTGTGTGACTTTTTTCTTTTGTAACATTAGCTATATGTTTACATTATTTTTTTTACATTGTTTCCAGAATCTTCAGGTGTTTGTAGCAGGAGAGATTACATGTTGGCTGCGTCTGCATGTCTTGAGAACCAGCAGTTCTACTTTGATTATTCCTTCTACCTGGAATGGCCTCCTGCATAAGTACATGTTCTTTTTTCATCCCTCAAGACCCATCTTGGGAGTTGTTCTTCTGGGACTTGCTTCCCACACCGTCTCTGAACAACAATATTACCTTATTTCACACCTGCCTTATGGCCCAGTATGACCCCCTTTCAGAATAGCTATTGGTTATTCATATGTATTTATATATCATTTTACAAATATTTGTATGTATTGTGAAAAATTTGATTTTTGCCCACAATAAAAAAAAAAAAGAATAGCTATTGGAGTCCCTAGCATTTTGAGAAAAAGGACAGGTATCCCACTTTATTTGTTCCCCTCAACTAAGCACCTAGCACAATATTATCTATAAAGACACTGTGTAGTGGAAAAAGTTCTCCATTAAGTGTATACAGCCCAAGTGCCTTAGCTTCTTTTAATTTCACAGTACTTATCCAAAAATGAGTTATCACATCCGCCCTGCCTACCTTGCAGAATTGTTAGGGAATAAAATAAGTGTTTACATAGAAATAAAATCTACGATATTTTTATTCTATGTTCCATCAATGTTTGTTGAATCAATAAAAAACATTTGATTTCAGGGAAATGCACCAAAGAATATTTGAAGAGATGTTACTTATGTGTTTATTAAAACAAATCTTTCATTTAAAGAGAATTAAACTTAAATGATTAAAATAGCAAACTTAAAGTATATATGATATACTAGGATAACTCATTAACTGAAAGTATTTCATAGAGATAAAAGAAACATTCCCTTGTTACTTAATGTAGCATAAAACAAATTAGAAGTTGGGTGAGAACATAATCTAGCTGCCATGTGTGTTGATTTGTCTGATCTCATTGGCCAAGAAGTTTCCTCTTCCCCCCCTTCAGCATTGTGTTTATGGTTTCTGTGAAAGCATTCAACAAAGTTAGTCATTTCAGTGCAATACCATTTTTTTTTCCCGCATATATGGCTTAGTGGTTAAAAGAACAGAATCTGAAGACAAGCTGCCTAGATTTAAACATTGGCTCCTCTACTTACTATTTATGTCACCCTGGTCAAGTTATTTAATCTCTCTGTTTTGTCAACTGTGAAACGGGGATGCTACTGGTTACTCCATCGATACTCTCTGCTGTCAGTACTAAATGATTTAATACATGTAGAGCTTGGGCCAGCATCCAGCATGCTCTACAATAGCCATACAGCTGTACAAATACTGTTAACCAGGCCCTCTGTTAGGTGTTAGGAACACCACGCTGGGCAGAGCATGATCCCTGCTTCCAAGGTTCTTACTGCTAAAAGATGGGACACTGATCTTGAGATAAATATTTTTCAGAAAGCATAGATTAATGGTTTGGTAGGAACAGAGACCAAAAACATTTAGCAAAAATCTTGACATAATGCATCAATTTTCCTTTGATAAATTTAAGTTAAAGTACAATTAGCTCTTATTACCTGCATTAATGGAAGGAGCAGGGATGTGGATAATCATAAATAGAAGATGGTCTGAAGTTCATTTCCATTTGGCTTTGAAAAGCATGATCTCCTTCAGGAACAGATTTGTCTTAGTATGTATTACTGAAGTCAATATTAAAATGGTTTTTCATTTTATGAAGTCAACAGTCCATCGTAGAAGGAATCAGCACACAGCTTGGCAAGGGAAAGCCAGTCAGGATCATTAATTGGTTACAGAGAATTCACAAAGTATATAATGAAGTCAGAGAAAAATAAGCATTAGTATAATCTCTCAGATGAAACGGTAATTCAACATCAGTGTAAAATCAGTTCTACAGAGAAAGAGAGATTACAATCTAAGAACCTATTCTATCAATATGTTAAACCAAATTCTTAATATGAGTGAAGTTAACATTTATCTTTAGTATACATACTATAGGTTATGTTGTTTGTACTTTGTTATAGTACAAATAGTAGGTAATTGAAATGAAAATAAAATAACGTTACAATAATTTGCCATTTTATGCCATCTAAACTCTATCTGCTATAAAATACAGGAAGAGTTGTCATTCTATAATAATAGAATTTTTCTAATATTATGGTAGTATAAGAGCAATGACAGAACTACAGTATCGAATAATGAAAATTCTAAGTTATTTTTAAATTGTAACTTTCCAATGCCCATTTTAAATTAAAAAAATCTTTTTGGGAATGTAGAATGTAGTGTTGATATAATTCTGATCTTCATTCGGAAGATTTGTAAATCCCCATTTATCCTAGCTACACTATTTCCCCTTTACCTTTTTCTTTTATTGCAAACAAATAATATTGAAACATTATATAAATTGCTTGCTTAAGATATTTTCCTCCTTTTTCCCACTAGAAAAGTTAAAGGGGTCACTGGAGAACCACTGTCTAATAAACAATGATTTTCCCAATTTATTTTGACTGTATAATTCAAGGAATTATTTTTCTTAGTAACTTCATAGAGATAAACTCTAAATATAGAAAAAAAAATAGTTCCAAATATTTATTGGTGATACTAAACAGTAGACTGCCAAAAAAAAAGTAATGAGACATGAAGAGTCATAAAAATCAAACATCTTTTTGTGACGGTGAAGAATGCAATGACTTTGGAATTGCAATATATTTAAGCATTAAACACATCAAAATTCAACATGAGATTTCTGAAACTTTTCAGGGAAATCTGTCAAATGAGGGCCTACTAAAAGAGTCCTTTGGTCCTTATAATAAGTTATTATGTTTCATTTCAACATTTTAAACATTCCACTTTTTTGTTTCTGCCAGAAGCATGGAATTCTGAACCCCAGTAGACAATGCACAAAAATCCAAAGACCAATGAGTTTCTAAAGAATTATATTGCTGCCAGTATTTCCCAGACTGTTTATTTATTGTGAGAAACTTAACTCCTTCAAGCTTTTCAGTAATTCACGCCTTTTGTCCATGTCAAGATGAAGTGGTCTCTTGTTTCTAACAATGGACTATTTGATGATCACATCATCAAAGCCCCTGGAAGTGCACAAAGCGAGGGGGCATGTCACACTGTGCAAATGGCCTTCAGCTTGACTGCCACAGCACAGTCACCACTGTGTCACAGGAATGGCAAGGCCAGTGTACAAAGAGAGGATGGAGAGTCATTGGACCAGACCATCACCCTGATGGGAGAATTCACTTAAAATACAAACACAATCCATGACCATATGCATGGGATGTATTTCATTTTAATTATGGAGAGTAGCAAACTGTGAACATGATGCTTAACCCTGCCTGGAGGATGATTAGAAACAAAAGGAAAGTAGAGGGAAAAATAATCGGAGAAGCTATATTAAAGAGTTATTTTTCCCCTCAGAGAGAATGGCATATTCTATTTAGAAACAATGCCCCTCAGGTTTTTTTTTTTGTTTCATTTGCTTCCTTTGTTCATGTGTTTCTGGTAATTTTAGGCACAACTGAATTCCATGTTTCAAGTTGGTAAATGAGGCCTATTTTCCAAAAAAAGTAAGATGCTAATAGTGTAAGAAGAAAAAAAAAAAGGTGTGTGGGGGGGATCATTATGCAATACTTTCTCCCACTTTTTAAAGAAAATATCTACTGCAGTTAGGCACTTCCTTTCTGCTCCCTCTGCACAAATCTATTTTATCATTTCTCACACTGCTCTGTAAATTTGATGTAAATATTTATCTCCCAATTAGCCTGTAAATGCCTCATGGGCATCTAGGGTCTCTCTTATTCATTTTTCATATTCTTTTTTAAAATTTTCAAAACTAATATTTGGAAATGATTAATAAAAACAGTGCAGAAGTATATACAATGAAAAATAACTTTCCTTTCCACTGCAAAGTGACTGTCCTTCCACCAGAAGCAATGACCATTGCTTTGTGTATGCGTTAGAGAATGTTTCTGTGCATATACAAATATTTATAACATGGTGGCCTATTACAAAAACTATTCTGAGCATTTTTTATTTTCCTTTAAAGGTATTTTTAGAAAAGTTTTTCTTATGAGTCTATGTATCTATCTCTTCCTTTTGAATAACAGCATCATTCCTTCTTATGGATTTGATATTTATTTTACTCTTGTGAATGGGCATTTGGATTGTTTCCAGTCATTTTGCTGCTTATTTATTTGAACACTTATCTGAGTATAATCGTATGTTAAATTTCTAAGGTAGAATTCCTAGTTTTAAAGGGGTATGACTTTTAAATTTTGGAAAATATTTCTCAAGCACCCTTTAAGAAGATTCACCAAATTTCACTTCTATCAATGGTGTATGATGTTACCTCTTTTCTTATGCCCTTGACAATCCTGTGCACTACCAAGCACAATGAAGTTTTCCAATCTGATAAATGAAATATGGTATCTTGTCTAAATTTGTGTGTTTTTTAAAACTATGAGTGAATCTGAACTTGAAATTCAGTATATGCACCATATGTAGTTATATAAGGTATTTTGGAGCATAATTGTGGTTAGTTTTGTTAAATATAAGGGCAGAATATAAGGTGTAGTGTCTGCTTTGAAAGTATAGAGTTCCTGTACCTTCTTTAACTCTTTAAGTCTGTTATATCCTTATCTTTTTCTATTTGATCTGTCATGGACTGTAAGAGTTAAAGTCTCCTACTACTGTTGTGTTTCTCTCCCTTTCTTCTTGTATTTGCTATCATTTTGATTTATGAATTTTGATGGTATATTTATTTTGATAAATGGTTGTTTGAACCACTTATTGATATAAATGATTGTTCTTGCCTTATTTAATGTTTCCTACCCTAAATTAAGCACTGTTTAATAGTAAATCAAAATTCCTGTATTTTAAAATATTTTCCTGGTTTATTTTGCTCATCCCTTCCCTTGTAACATTTCAGAATCATTTGACTTTAGATATGTATTTTGTCTATCAAATATAGTTGGGCTTTATTTTTCATCTGGTCCTAAAATCTTATTTATTTAGCATATGTTTTATACTATTTACATTTATGTATGACAGATATGCTTGAAGTGAGTTCTGCCTTCTGCTTTTAATGCTTCTTTAGAGTGTAATCTTTTGCTTTACAGAATGTGTTTTGTTTATTTTTATGTCCACATTTTCTTCTAATAATTTGGAAATTTTCTCTTTATTCCAGTGAATTGTAACCTTTATAACTTGACATAATGCACTTACATCCTTATTCCTTGACTTGTCACCTTTAGGCAGCATCTATTAAATTCCCACTCTAAAAATGAAGAATATAATTGCACCTTCTGATTTTTGCTGGTTTTATTATTATTCTTAGTCCTTCTCAATTATATCTTTAACCAACATAATAAAACACCTCTCTTTCTTGAGAAATCACTTTGAGACAATATCTTTTTTACATTCTCCTCTGTGAAAGATGTGAACCAATATACTTAAGTTTATGTCTCACGTTTTCTCTTATTCCATTAATCAGCTTTTGTTAGTCATATTACTATAACTATGTTGTGATTTATCACATTTATATTATGCTCAAAAGCTTTAATTCCAAGTTTTATTTAGCCTTTTTAAAATCCTGAAATGAATTTAATAACTGCCAACTGTCCTTTTCTCCATTCATCTATTGGTCGGCTATACTAAGTGCATTTTTGGAGTTTTTAGATGTTGGAAAACATCTTCTTAGGATCTTTCTGAATTCCATGTTTGAACATGCCTTTCAGTATCTCAAACACTGTCCTGTGACAGTGTCTCCTTGCTGGAGGAAGGCTAAGACTGCTGGATTAGTAAAGTCATGCGTGTTCAGGTCTCATGTGATTAGGTAACCTAGACTATCAGCTTCAGAGCAGGATGGCCACCTGCTTCTCGCTAAGATAACATATCTGAATGTGGCCATCTCACCTGCCCTTTAATGGTGAGTGGGATCAAGGATGTTCTGGCAGCTTCCACACGCTTTCAAATTTATTATATTTTCCCAAACGTGGTTGTTAGTAGACTTCTTAGGAAGTTCAACCTATTTTTGGAGAACTCTGAGTTTTGGAGGATTCATTGCCTGAGATTAGAAGAATAGTGCATTCTCTCTTGGTTTCCTCACCTGACCATGGACAATTTTCAATGGTTCTAGCAACACTTCTCCATAGATGGAAGATCTGGGTTATGGTTGTAGTCTAAGTTCATCAAAAATAATAGAGCACAAAGGAGTGGAGACGTCTTACTACGCCATATTTAACAGGAGTCCACTTTTCTTTTTTTGATTCCTAGTATAATGCCTGGCACAAAGATAATTCTTGATTGACATTTATTAAATTAAGGATGAAAGTGCTACTTATAGTGATTCTGGAGGCACATTCATACTCTAATGTATACTTTGCAAATAAATGATTCCTATACTCACTGTTATTACAATAAATGCCAATTACTGTGTTCCTATGATTTACAATTTTGATTCTGAAATTAAACATTTTTCTTACACTTTTAAGATCAGAGTCAAAATTTGTGACAAGTGAAATAACATGGATTTTTTGTAAAGGAGAGATCTTCTCATTGGTTAAAGAAAGAAGGAATAAATGTAAGAAAATATTTTTTTTTAAAAAAAACCACCTTTCCCACTGGACCTTAGTCATTAACTGATAGCATGGCTTATGGCATCACATTAGTAATTGATAAAATAGATTCATTTGGAAAACTGTGACAACCCAGGGAAGAACTCATTTAAAATGTTTTTACTCTTTGTTTTCTTGTTTGTTTTGTTATCTAAGCATAAACATTTTCACACATCTATCTTCCACTCCTCCAACACACGTCTCTCTCCAACCATTCCTTTCCTTAGTGCAGTCAGTGCTTTAACCCCATGTGGTCTTGACAAACGTAGGCTAGCAAAGGGTCTTTTGAGTCTAAAGGGCCCCTTAGAAGTCTGGCCTTATTGGCCTGTTCCCGGTATTCCCATATTGTTACCATATGTTTAACTAATAATCAAATAGAGAAGTCAAAGGTAAGGAAAGTAGCCTCTTTCTAAGCCTTCTGCTCAAAGGTTGACATTCTTACTGCCTGATCAAAGGTCCTCATCTCAATGCCCATTATAAACTAATATGCAACTGCTCTAATTTTTCTGTCCTGTATCTCTTTTTAAATGCCTTTTTCTTATTATTTGACTTTCTGCTAATTAGCCCCTGTCATTAATTTCTTATGCTTCTAAAGGCTTTGTGGATGATATGGTGTTTGATATTTCTCTCTCTAATAAGGTGCCCTTGCCTCATTCTGAGTAAGAGAGAGGCAAGAGATGGAGGGAGAGAAATTGGCACTTTTCATTAAGTACATTGCCTACATGTTGATTTCTATTATCAGACATGTTAAGTCTAAATCTAGTCAATCTTGGATTCAATCTCTGAAAATTTTAAGTAAGAAAACTAGTCCTTTACTTATCATATGGAATGGGAATCGAATAGCAACTTGCTATCTCTCTTAAGGCTAAAACATGCAGAGATATATTGGTACTAATATTCCAGAGAGTAATTTGAAAGTAAGCATCAGATGTGTTAGACTTTTGAATGTCCTTTGATCCAGTTATTCCATTTTTAAACATTTTTTCCTAAGAATTATAAAATAGAAAAAAAATTTTAAAAAGACAAAAGAGTTTGGGTTTATAACATGTCCTAAACACAGGTGAGTGATTTTTTTCTATTATTTTTACTAGTTTATCATTCCCAACAAATATTTGCCAGCCTTACAATTGATTTGAGGGTATGTGCTTTAAATCATAACTCCCAAGAGGCATTTCCAGTCATAATGTTATGGGAATACCAAATCAGTTTCATATAATAAGCTCTTGAGAGGTGTACCCTCTCTCTCAGTGACCTAAGCTTCCATTTTCATTCTCGACCCTGTAATTGCCTTCCTGAGAGTTGAATCAAATTCTTTGTTGAATCCATAAAATGAATATCTCTCTGTGAACCTTTTAAAGAACAGCTATTAAGGCCTATTGGGTCATTTCCCTGATGGAGGAGGATAGTTTAGCAGGTTTAGAGATGAATGTTAACTTCTATGTTCCCAATGATAGACAATAAGACAACTGCTGCAAAATTCCAAACTCTGACCCTTGCTTCTAAAAAGAACGCTTAGGGACCTTTTAAATTACTTGCCCATTATTAAAATTTGCAAATACCACAAGCCCAGATCTCTGAGGAACTCTTCAAATCCAAGCAGGCCTTTGTAACCCATTCCAGTTCAGACATACATGCTCGTAGCTAAGTCAGAATTAAACTGTGCGCCTGGAATGAGGAACTAAGGCTTAAGTCAAACTACTGTTTGTCAATCTGTGTCTTTTCTGACCTGGACGTCCACACAGATGGATCTTCACTGGGTCAGAGAGTGCTTGCCAGATGTCCACGGGATACCTTTGCAAATTGGGTTATTAATCTGTGCTGACTTTTTTCTTTGATTGGCCACAAAATCTATGGCAGGAGCTTACATTCTTGCCTCCAAATGTGGAAAGATTTCTACTCTTTCCTGAGTTTGTACTGAGGCATGATTCTACTTCTTGAATAACTCATTTGGTATCTGAGTGAAGCTTTGATCTAGGAGATTTCAAAGCCTTGCTGTGGAAACTGCCAAGTGATCATGCACTTGGACATTTTGCATGTCATAATGGCTGCTTCACAGAAACCCTATGATGTTAAGAAAAATAGGAAAGCCATGGGGCATTATATCTGGATAGACATGATAATACATTCCACTACAATATAAGCTTTCAGCCAAGGTCTAATTGTGAAAAAAGTCTGGCCCCATCTTATTGAAGTGCTGAAAGATTATGAGAAAATATTTTGCTTTCATAAGTGATAAATGACCATACTCCATTTTCATTTAAGACCTGGAAATACTTCTTTTTTAAACTCAGGAGGGATCACATATGATGCTGAATGTTTGCAAAACATTCTCTGATAGCAGAAGCAGAGGTGATAGCAGGTACTTAAAAGTAATGAAACCACTGAAAAAGATTTCTGAAGATAATTCCACAGAATTAAAAGCTTAATAGAGGTATCCAATCTCTATTTCTCTTGGGTTTGTCTTACCAACTTATGCAAATATTTGAATGCCTTCATCAGAGATAAATGAATCACTTATTGCTTAAAATAGAATGTGATTTATTGCCCAGCAATCTCTTGACATGAAAGGGTACAGCCATTGTTCCATACATGCTTGGATGCGAAAAACGGAAGGAAAAATAAAGTATAGACTTAGGCAGTTTGCATGAGTTTTAGACTCTTTCAAGTGAAGAAGGAGCAGACTGACTCAGGCAATGAAGGAATACTTATATTTATTTAGTGACTATTTTAATAAGCATTGTGAACCTCATTCTTAGGATGAATAGATTGCATTTTAATATTTTGGAACTTTTAAGGGATTCTGAGACTAGAAGGACTGGGGAAAGATTGAGGCTAGTGACATTTTTCCTCCTGGCTTTGCTGTCATACACCAGGAAGAATGGCTACTATATAAAAGGAAGAGAATTTAGTTTAGACCAGAAGGTCCCAAAGGGCAAGAATAATGTTGTTTTTTTTTAATCTTTTTTTTTTACTTCTTTTTATGGTGGGTAGGATAATTTTTTTTTTTAAATATAGTATTCCACACAGTATCATATATATGAAAATCATTCCATGAAATAATAAAAAATGAAACTGTTTCAAAATGTGAATTTCTTCTATTCTTAAAAGAAGAAAACAGCCACAATGCAAATTATTGGAAATTTCCAGTAATAAAAGTGGATCCTTCCAAGTCTGGTGTTGAAGTAAAGAGTAAATGTCTTTTGCATATTCAAGAAGAAAGAATTCAACATTTACTCTTAATGCAATTTCACACTCATAACTTTAGGAAGTCATCATTTACTTAACATAAAATGATATTTCACTTACATGAGATTATCCCTGCATTAAAAATAATATTTGCTGTTTCTATAGTAGCATTCTTCCTAAAAGGTCTGTATCTTTCCAGAAATTATCTCACAGACATCCAGTTTTTCCACTCCTGTTTCTCTGATGTAGTCACTGCTGGAAACTCCAGATGCCATTCCTATGGTAGAAGGTAAAGTGGTTTAAACAGAGGTGCTCAGAAAGTTTATCTTAGAGATGAACAGGTTAAACCAGGAATTGAGACTACTGATCTTAGTTTTTCCATGCTTGGACCCATGACCCCATCCCATAAGAATTTATTGAGTGACGAGTCAGCATAGTAATATATTTTATGCTTTTCTCTTCTAATTCTAGAAAATCACATTTATTTCTCTCCCTTCTTGATCTTTATACAATGATAGTTTTGGTAAATTCTAGGTTTGATCAAAATATTTCAATAACTCTTAAAGCTATTTTATATCATTTCCAGTAGACAGCACATTCATTTGGTGGTATCAAATATTACACACTTTACACTTTATGCCAAATCTATGAAGAAAAACACTGTCAATAGCTCTTCTTTCCAGGTGAATAAACAAAAGTGAGATGAATTACCTTGCTCATCTCACAAGAGATGTCAAAAACTGGAAATCTGTCAGCAGTGCTGCCCAATTCCACATTCCCTCTTGTTTCTATCATTCTCAAAATAATTTATGAATTTCGAGCATATTTCTCTCTCTTCCTTACAGAAAGAATTTAAAATAATTCAAAATAAAAGTCACTACTACAGCATTGCAAAAATAGAATATGAAGGTCATTAGGGATACAGAGAGAATGTAAAATGAAGCTGGAGACTTAAATAATGACTGTGGCTAACCATTAAATTGAGCTCAGAATTCCTTAACTGCAAAGGCAAACTCTTCTGTGCATCATAAAACAATTTTACTTGGGAAGGGTAGTCTGGTCTCTGTGTGTCGTGGGATGAGAGGAAAGTGGGGGAGGAATCAAGGAAGGGTGAAAGGATCCTCTATAGACTAGTAGAGAGAAATACAAATCAACATCTTTAAATTCTGCTAAGGAATACTATAGGCTTTCTATTCGGTCAAGAAAATAATGGTTACTACAAAAATAGTTTTCCCCCATTGCATGATTTAAGTGACAATATATTGAAAACAGCTCTGAGTAAAAACGTAAAGACAAAATGCACCACGACCAGAGGAGTTTGGCACTGGCGAGTCAAGCAAATAAGGGCCGAGTTCGCCAACCAGCTCTGTTATTGGATAAAGGGCAAGCACACTCACAGCCTCTTAGAACAGTTGCTGGGCTCCTTGGATTCCTCTGAGGCTTCCCTTGGAGAATTTGAGCTCCCTTAGCCTCTGAACCAATTTCCAACAACGGAAGAACTCTGCCTATAAAGTGTTGAGCCTGGCTTTTAAAAAATGAATACTACAAAATGTAAACACCCAAGCAAATGTTTTCGTTCAAAGTTATCACTTTTGGTGACTTCTAAGATGCTTGAACCAATCTGTCCTTAGAACCACTATCAGCCACATCTTGTATTACTTGAGATGTATACATATCATATACATTTTTACATGGCTTTGTTGTAATAAGATTATGCTTATTCTTTAAGTTTTTATTTAGTAGCACTGTAGTTTTCTTAGTATGATATTTAGCACTTATTTTTGCCTTAAAAGTGGCCAAAGCATTTAACAGAGTATATAATGTTCTTATACATGTTTAGCCAATCAAAAACATTTATTGGGAACCTATTTTATATGTACCAGGTGCTGAAACAGTAGAGGAACCAGTTACCTCATTAAGGTAATAGCCAAAAGGCATTTTCTAGTAATTAATATGGCCACATGGTTCTTCATTTTTGGTTTAAGCTATTTTAGGTTAAGATGATTGACAATCATCTTATTATACTTTTCTCTAAGAGAGAAAAAGCAATCTTTGGAAGCTCTGCATCTTTTTTTTTTTTTTTTTTTTTTTTTCTTTTCCTCCATACTTCCAGTTTTTAAATAATGCATTGTTTCTGAAGATCAAGTTTTCAGCTTAGCCTCTCAAGGCCCTCTTTCAACATCTGAAGCAAGTAAGGAAAATCCTGCCTTTCTTTCTGATGTTTTTGAATTATCATCACAGTGATTCAATTCTTATCTGTTTTCTGCCAAAAATAAAATCTATCTGTAATACAAATAAAATATCCAGGAAATTTTTTTACTTAATAAATTTGGAGGCACAATTCAAGCATAAAGGATGGCACTCGTTATTTATCAATGCCCAGCTAATCAGCAAGCAGAAAGATTAAAGTAAATCTTTTTAAAAATAATGCAATATGAAAAAAAAATGACCAGTCAACTCTGTTTTTATAAAATAGTCATCCATTTTTAAAGGCTTCTATTAGCTGGGTATCCAGCCTGGAAAAAGTCTCAGGTGGGTTCTAATTACAAGGTTAAGGAACCCTGCCTGTTTATAGTCATAAACAACAATATGATTAAATAGCTTTGTGAATAAATGCATATATTTTTTCTGAATGGCAATTCACAAATAAACCCTCATGCTAAGAGTTTACATATTAAATGGAGGCTAGAGCCCTAAGGTAAAGTCATTTTCCCATTCAATGCTTCACAGGAACGCCACTGAAGAAGAGGATGCCTTCATAGCAAATAATTAGCACGAGGATCTGTTAAGAAAGAAGGAATCCAGTTCCTATCACCTTCTCCTGGTCAAATGACTACATCAGAAATATATACATTTAAGGGGACCTAGCTCATGCTATTTTTCAGTAAAGCAGTGCTTACTTGAATGTACAAACTTTCTGAATCTCAATTTTTCAACATGTAAAATGAAAAGATAGGAGAATATGTGCTGTAAGCTCCCTTCCAATGCCTACATTGTGTGAGACTATGCCAGTGTTTTGGTTAGAGTTTGTGAGTCTCCCTGCTTGTACAATCAGAAATCAGGGTTGGGTAACCTAGGGATGTGCTAAAAGCAGCTCATATAGGTTTGTGAAAGCCAATTGTTAAATGTTCAGGAATTCTATGAGCCATTTGTTAGACATAGATATTATTAAACATAAAAGTATATAAAGTTATAATTCTATAAATTATGTTTTGTTTTTTATTTTCTTAACTTTATTTGTACATTTAATAATCGAAAATATAAACAATTAAAAACTAAAAAGTAAACACAGATGAATAAATATATGCATTTCTCCATTAAATATAATGGATACATATAAAAAAAAATTTTTTTTTTGGATCAAACAATATGTTACACAATATATTTAGTTCATAGTAATGCATTCATACAGTATTTGTCCTTTTGTGTCTGGCTTGCTTCACTCAGCATAATGTCCTACAGATTCATCCATGTTGCCATATGCTTTACAACTTCATTTCTTCTTACAGCTGCATAATATTCCATCGTGTGAATAGACCACAGTTCGTTTATCCATTCATCTGTTGATGGACACCTGGGTTGCTTCCAACTTTTGGCAGTGGTGAATAATGTTGCTATGAACATTGGTGTGCAGATGTCTGTTTGTGTCACTGCTCTCAGTTCTTATGGGTATATACCCAGAAGTGGTATTGCAGGGTCACGTGGCAAGTCTATATTCAACTTCTTTAGGAACTGCCAAACAGTCCTCCATAGTGGTTGTACCATTTTGCATTCCCACCAACAGTGAAGAAGTGTTTCTATCTCTCCACATCCTCTCCAACACTTGTAGTTCTCTGTCTTTTTAATAGTGGCCATTCTGATAGGTGTAAAATGATATCTCA